>JAJAGP010005574.1:0-31565 GCA_025084515.1 Ancistrus triradiatus
AAAATATTACACTTGGTCATTTATTTATTGAGGAAAATGATCCAATATTACATATTAGTGAGTGGCAAAAGTATGTGAGCCTCTAGGATTAGCAGTTAATTTGTAAGGTGTTTTCAGTCAATGGGATGACAATCAGGTGTGAGTGGGCACCCTGTTTTATTTAAAGAACAGGGATCTATTAAAGTCTGCTCTTAACAACACGTGTTTGTGGAAGTGTATCATGGCACGAACAAAGGAGATGTCTGAGGACCTCAGAAAAAGAGTTGTTTATGCTCATCAGGCTGGAAAAGGTTACAAAACCATCTCTAAATAGTTTGGACTCCACCAATCCACAGTCAGACAGATTGTGTACAAATTGAAGAAATCCAAGACCATTGTTACCCTCCCCAGGAGCGATCGGCCAACAAAGATCACTCCAAGAGCAAGGCGTATAACAGCTGGCGAGGCCACAAAGGACCCCAGGGTAACTTCTAAGTAACTGAAGGCCTCTCTCACATTGGCGAGGGTTAGGGTTAGGGTTAGTCCACTATCAGAAGAACACTGAACAACAATGATGTGCATGGCAGGGTTGCAAGGAGAAAACCCTATTCGCTGTTATGCCTACTAGGTCCACGTATGCTCAAAGTGTTGGATACCTGCGCGGAGAATTTACGAAGATGACTCACGGTTCTCCCTAGATTTTTGGGAGCACGAAAACGTGTTACGGTTCTTCAAAGGTTTCAGGGAGCATGAGGCTGACATGGGAATGAAAAGGACGAGACTAAGGAAGCTCAGCGTCCTTTCACAACACACATGATAGCGTGGGAAACTTATCTCCCCCGATCGTGAAGCAGGAAGGGGGGTGATGGCATGAGAGACGGAGAAGGACGGGCGAGTCTCACAGCCGCAAGCAAGGCTCCAAACAGCCGAGGGAAGACCCTTCAAAAATAAGGGTAAAATAAAATAATAAAATAGTAATCTCTAGCCCTATGCTGGCATCTAGGACCTATCTTACCGCGCAATCTCCCGACTGCCCCCGACTGATGATCTACGAATCGCCAGTCGTACCTTTGTCCCTATCCAAACCAAAAAAAATGGTCAAAAAACAAAGCGATCAAAGTCGGGTGAGGGCTGGTGTATCGAAGCGTTGCCGAGGCAATGATGCGACAACTGTGTGAGCCCAAAGGTGTGCTTAAATAGGCCCAACAACAGGTGTCGCCAATTTCATAGGTCAAACGGCAAATTAGATTGGCGCCTGCGCGATCGATCATCAGTGGCCTCTAGCGACCAAAGCGTGACCCCTAATAGAAGGACCTGAAGTGAGCAGTTAATAGTTGCAGGTATTGCTGCACAGGGGGGTCACACCAGATACTGAAAGCAAAGGTTCACATACTTTTGCCACTCACTAATATGTAATATTGGATCATTTTCTTCAATAAATAAACGACCAAGTATCATATTTTGTCTCATTTGTGTAACTGGGTTCTCTTTATCTACTTTTAGGACTTGTGTGAAAATCTGATGATGTTTCAGGTCATATTTATGCAGAAATATAGAACATTCAAAAGGGTTCACAAACTTTCAAGCACCACTGTAAGTGTGTGAGTGTGCTGTATGACAAAATTTACTTTAAGACACACAACTAATGCAAACCACAGTCTTCAGTACTCAGCCATGAATAACATTGTGCTGCTCTTAAATGTTTGTGGTAATAGTGTTTAATCTATTCTGAATTAAGCAGTAACTGTAGACTGTCTAGGTTGAAAGCAGTTTAAGGTAATGTGGACTCAAAATGAAAAATGAACATTTGTTTCAGGTTTTCCTGCAGCTGACGAGAGATGATCTGGAGCGTCCAGAGGATCGTCCGTACACTGTATCTGAATCCGTTCCAGACACCGACTCTTCCAGAGACAGCCTGAACGATGACCTGAACTCCAGCATGTATTTTGGAGAGAAAGCCAGTGAGTGTTCTGCTGCAACTACACAACTTATTACTTTCCATCCCATAACAGCAGCCTGTAAATTAGGCACTTTTGTCTGGGGAAATACCTGCAGGCCTCAGCAGAAAATGGGATTTCCTTTAAATGTGAGTTTTTCTGATCAATTAAATAAATGCACCTCAGTGCATCAGCTGTTGCACATAACTGATTAACTGAAAGGTTGATATGCGGAAATACACACAATATCAGAAAAAAGAAAACAATAAAAAACATGCCTTATTTCTTTGCAAGAAACAGTGAAAAAAAAAGAAAAAAGGGCAATGGAAGTAGGAAGGAATCCAGGATAAGAAAGTTAAGAAAATTGGAGTGGATCAAGAGACAGATGGGAAAGGCTAAATAATAAAGGAATGGAAAGAAAAAATATCATGCCAGGAAAGCCAAATATAAGCAAGTTATAGAAAAAAAAGAAAAAAGCTTTACCCAGAGATTTTTTTTATTAATACATTCAAGTCTGGGGAGTGTGATAGTATTTTTTTCTTTCCTTTCTTCAAAACGTTCAAGGTTAATATTGAGGTATGCTCTGTATACTTGTAATATCCAACCTCTTTTTGTATATTCAGTTTCTGCTTCATTGGCTTCTAGTATGTGTTGATAATTTTGTTGAATCTAGTTTCTCCTTCATCTGCACAATATTTCCAGTGTCACTGGCTGCCTCATATCCCCAAAGCATGACCAGCACCATGCTTAACAGTTGAAGAAGTCTGATTTTCTTGAGATGCTTTTCAAACATACCGTTGATGTGTGTAGCCAAATAACTCTAAAGAGTTAAGTCTTTGAATGAGTGGACCACAGCAGTTGATTTCTTGAATGTCTCAGCGTTTTCTAAGTGTATATTGAGTTTGTTTAAAAAACTCACAATAAAATAACTCGACAATCATCACAGGAATGGCCCAGTGGTGAAGCAAATAGAGATGGGAGGTCCCACAAGCTTTTTACCCCTGACGCTGACATGACCTGCTGCAGTATGTAAAGACATACAGTTTTTATAAAGACTGACTGTCCTTCCTTGTTTCTTTCCAGTCTGACTGGTAACTCACAGTGAGTGTCTGGCTCCTGCGGCGCAGCAGGTGATGGCCATGCTGATCAAACGTGTTCAACGCTCCAGGAGGGACTGGAAGGGCCTGATCTCACAGATTCTACTCCCTGTGCTGTTCGTCATCGCCGCAATGGGTCTCGGCTCCATCAAGAGCAACTTGGAGAATTTCCCAGAGATGGAGATCTCACCTGCACTCTACAGCAACGGGAAACAGTATGCCTTCTTCAGGTAATCTGAACAACAATGGCATGATATACCTATCTTATTAATAAAATGAAATATCTATTCATTTGTTATTATTCGGGCGTTTTTTTAAATAAAGAGTGCAGGGACAAAGGTTTATACAGGTGTGTATAGTAACCCTAACCCTAACGCAGAACCAACTCCCTCCCTGAGGAGCCCTGAGACTCAGGAGCCGCTAGTGAGGCATAAATATTTGAACACATACAAAGTGTAACCCAAACTTGGGAGGAACTGGGACATGTAGAAATAAGCCACTGGACTTCTTGATGCCGGGAAACCATACTCACACCACACTGTGGTTTGTATCCTGCCCCTGGCAAAATGAACTACCAGGTGCTTGCAGCTTCTTGGCACTGTAAAGTGCAGTGGCTTAGTGATATATGTCTCGGAATGTGTGCTACATTTACATTACATTAAGCCATTTGGCAGACACAGTTTTCCAAAACGACTTACAAAATGTGCCAATAATGAAGGTGCAATGATGTAAATAATTGAATACTTATTCATTATACAGTACTGCGCAAAAGTCTTAGGCCACCATGAAATTTGTTGTTTTAGCAATGATAAAATGACCATAAATAACATATTGTCAACGATTGGACCCAAAAATTGGAAACTTGGCTACATGACTCCACAAATACTCTCTTGCACTGATCCTCATTGCTGTCTTTGTGGGCTTTAGCATATCTTCACCCTGTTCCCCTTCTAAAAAAGTAGTTTCTTGACTGCTACCCTTCGAAAAAGACCATTTTTGTTCAAGTTTCTTCGGACTGTAGAAGTGTCAACGTGCAAACTTCATCCTTATGAAGCTGCCAGATTCTGCTATTGCTCAAGTGTAAGGGGAGGTTGCACTAAATTCATGCCACTATAGCCCATAGAAGTTTTTTTTAATTTATTTTTTAAATACTGCATACAAATTGCCTGTATTTTGTGATTAGGTTGACATAAAGAGACTATGAAATACCTAAATATGGTCATTATGCTATTGCTACAACAGTGGTATATGTTTTTCCAATCTAATGGAGGCCTAAAACATTCGCACAATACTGTATATTAGACTAGAAACTCCACTGGATGACCTCTGACATCACCGGGGTGGGTTCCTGGGTTTGCGGCTGTTACGGTACCAGACAAGGAGTGCAACCACATGACACTAATAAATAATTTATACACATTTTCAGTACTGGTTAGATTTTTGTCATATTATTTATTCATATGTGGTTGTGGGAACTTTCTATATGGATAACGTTGTTAGTGATATATTTACGTATTCTCTCCACAGTAACCAGAATTCAAACTCCAGTTACCTGGTGGATGCCATGATGTCGTATCCAGGAATAGATCACTACTGCGTGACCCATCCTGAGAGCGCGTGAGTATTGCATCTTCTCCTGCCAGAGGATATTAATGTGAGTTAGTCTTAATGAGCAGCCAAACTCGTCACTAGGAATGTTCATTTCTATTACCAGTGGTGCTAAAAATCGTAAAACAGAGCAAGTCTCAGTCACTATTACCTCCATCAGTATGTCATTGTCCATGACGCTTAGTGCCAGCACTTTGAAACAACCAACAGGGCAAGCAAAAAAAAGGCATTACTGTCCTTACATTGCATCCAGATGGCCATCTAGGTTTGCCAAACCATGATCTGGAGAGTCCTCGGGTGTAAGCTCGTCCTCATGCAAGTTCATAGTTATGTTGCAACATATCATTAACTTATTTTCAACATATTTGTATTATTGAGTATACAGTATATTACTGTGTTTAACATGTACCTTGACAGTGGACGGTGCCCCAGCGCCCCCTATGGAGCAGAGGTCACTTTCTATTACCCTGCAGGAGCATTGTTTGTCAGTTAAGGGTCTTGCTCAAGGAGCCAACAGTGGCAACTTGGCAGAGGTGGGATTTGAACCCTTGACCTTCTGGTCCAGAGTCCAGTACCTTACCCGCTAGGCTACTACAGTCCATATGGTATAACCTGGTCATGGTGCAGTGCTGAATCTGAATGCTAATCACTAACAGGTGTTTGTGACGAGGCTTGTGATGGAAATTCAAACGCATACTTGCCCTTCATGCCCAATATGCTAATGTAATGCATAAAGCCAGTTCATCCCGTCTTTCATTAAACCCTGTGCGGATCTGGCCAGCACAACTCTCACCTTACCAGATGATTGTTTTTTTTTATTATTATTATTATTATTATTTTCAGTTTTCAATTGAATTTCAACTTGAATTATTTTCCTTCATTTCTTGTTTTATATTATTACATGCATGCTCACTTTGTCTTTCTGTAAAATCTCATGTCACCCCTGAGTAAAAGACCATAATTGTGTTCCAGTCATGATGCACCATTTGTATTCCGTTAGCACTACTAGTTTCTTGGATAGATCATCCTTTATTGTTGCTCAGATCATGGCTGGCACGCATCACGCTGATCTTAGAGGAGCTTAAAATGTGCTGAGTGGTGCATTGTAGCTGGAATATTGAATGTGTGTGTATCAGCAAGATGGCTTTCCCTGACATTTTTATGAGAGTGTAATAATGCTATTACTACTCCTACATTATTTTTGTACTTTTTTTTTTTTTTTTTGCACTTCTTTTTAAAAGTGTGAACCAAGTTTGAGATTGGATAACTGAAAGACAGGGGGAAATATGAGGACAGACAAATAGAAATTAGAAATTAAATACAGAAAAATAAAAAAGAAGAGCAATAGCTGAAATAAATGGGGGATATAGCCCTGGACAGGACACTATAATGTATAAAACTTAGACAAAAACCCCCACAAACTTGGAAAACTAGAAAGGAAAGATTACAGAGGCACAAAGAGATTATATACAATTCAGTTAAGAAAGTGGGATAAGCAGGGAAAGGAATGAAAAAGAAGGAAAGACATACAAACACAAGTACAGAAATGAATGAAATAAAGCATATAAAGAAGAAAAAAGGGAACGTGTTGAATTATGTGGGATTGTTTTTGTTTTGTTTTGCTTTCAGGTTGTGTCAGAAAAGAGAAGGTTTGTACTTAGAGGATTCGGGCTCTGATGTAAGTGACGGCTCATTCGTGTCTGGAGATTGTACATGCAAGGACTATTCACAGGTGAGTCTGAGGTGTGATGCACCCTCACCATCAGGACAAATATATAACCCTCATTTTATTCATGTAACACACAATGAGAGGGAAATGAAAGAAAAGAGGACCATGTAGCAGTTAGTAAAAAAAAACCTTTCTGCTCATTTCAGACATGCGTTAAACCTGACTTCAGTCCTCCTTATAAGACCAGCCCATCATCCCAGATCGTGTACAACCTGAGTAATGCCGATGTTGAGAAGTACCTACTGATCAGTGCTAATGATTTCATCAGAGACAGGTGAGTTATAAGTCATGTGCATTCATAACAATAATGCTATGTGGCTTACAGCCAGCGGACGGTGGGATTCTGCTTTAGAAAAGCATTTATAGGAAAAGGAGTCCTAAATACATATTACATTCAAAAAGTTCAGATATGATTATTATTTCTTTGTTTTGTTTTGTTTTTTTCATTGCTAGTAGTAGTGTAGTTACATGCAAATTGTACTTGACTTTAGCTCATTTTAAAGGCGGCGTTTATATTGATTATATTATAATAATATTAGCATTGCCACAGTTAGAATTGTTCTGACATACATAATAATTTTTAATTTTTATTAAAAAATTTAATTTTTTATTTGATTTAAGATCATTTAGAAGCTATGTTTTATGTACTTATGTTTTGTATTTATTATTGTCATTGTCAATACTATTAATTAACTTCCAAATTTATTACATTTATCAGTTTAGTTTAGTTTAGAGATTGTTTTGTCTTGTTATTGTTATTATTATTATTATTATTATTATTATTATTATTATTGTTGTTATTATTATTATTACTACTAATTAATGTCTAATTTTGTTTTTAGTTGTTTTATTTGTTTTATTTATTATTATACAAAATGTTACTGTGGTTCTTATTCAGGTTGACACAACTCAGTTTTGTCATTAGTGGTAACAGACTGATAAAGAACAAACTGATCATTAATCAATATTGTTTCTTTCAATATACTCCAGTTTACAAAAAGTATACATTATATTTCAGAAAAAGTCAACTTAAAATCAATAAATACCCAAAATATTTTCATAAAATCAAATATGATAGAATACTATAACTAAATAAAAGAACTAATACTAAACTAGAAGCAGTTTAGCTAATTTTAGAAACAACTTGTGACTTTATGACTACTTACCTTATGACTAAAGTTATATAAAAACTGAATAGAATATGTCTAATTACAATATCTCTGAAACTAAAACCAGGAACAGGAAATAAACTGCAAATGAAACCACAAGCTCATTTGCATCCAAAATGAACATACAGATTTATAACCACTGTTGTATGATTCAGATTAAACAAACAAAATGAATATGGAAAACAGAAGAACTATATACAGAAGAAAGATTTGTGTTTCTAGCTTCTAATGTACTTATTATAGTTAGCTCTTTTGAATGGATGTCACTGTAATACCGGCTGGATGGATCCTGAATACTAGACCATGAAACCTTTGGCTGCTTCCAAGCCTTTTAATATGGCATTTTGACCTGTTTTGCATGGAACTACTTGACTATGCATAAAACAGTCAGAGCACATCTGTTAATGCACGTGCATTATTCATACTGTGTAAACTGTGCAGAGAAACTAACTAAGACAAATCACTAGTGCACTATGAGGGCAGCAGGAGAATGCAAGGCTCCTCATTAACAGCAAATCGATGCAAGAAAGCGTGCCCAGTGACCGCACCTACATAAATTGCTACTGAGAAAAGAGTAAAATATTGAATAATTACTGTGTGTGTGTGTGTGTGTGTGTTTGTGTGTGTGTGTGTGTGTGTTAGGTACGGAGGCTGGTCTTTTGGAAAACCTCTTACCAGTGACCTCCAAATGGACATTTTGGATGTACCCAAGAACAGGACCTTAACTAAGGTAATCAGTCACATCAGGAATTAACATAAGCGAGTGTTTATCTCTGGGATCGATTAAATCCTAAATTTATTCAAAACATGTTTCCTTGTCCCACCACAATACAGTTTAATGAGATAAAAAACTGTTGCTGATGTTTCAATTAACTTGATTCATTCATTCTAGTTTCTTCTATTATTCTGCCTGTAGAAGGTGGCTCCATTTCCAATAGATGTTATTAGTGTATGTGTTTTGTGTCATAAACAGCATTTACCAAATGAGTGATCATGCAGGCTAATTCATATCTTTGCAAGTCAGCAGCAAAGGCTCAGTATGTCAGGAGATGGGGTAAATTCTTCACGTTCTCTCACACATAGTCTCAAGTGCACCTATTTCATGGATGGCCTATTCAGATTATAATATTTTTTAAATCGTGACTGGATAGTTTCCAATAGTTTTTTTCCAATTAACCTTGGTCTTACCAAAATAAGTACCGGGAGAACCCGTGATCTGCATCACATGTTACAGACACAGGCTCATTGATCTATGACAGTCATCTTGGGTGTGATCCTTCCTGGTAATTCCTGGTGCCTGATTCTTCCTAGTCATTACGGGTGCCTGATCCTTCCTGGTCATTACAGGTACCTGATCCGTCCTGGTCAGTATGGGTGCCTGATCCTTCCTGGTGATTACAGGTGCCTGATCCTTCTTCGAAATTACATTTGCCTGATCTTTCTTGGTAATTAGGGGTGCCTGATTCTTCTTGGTCATTAAAGGTCCCTGATCCTTCCTGGTAATTCCAGGTGCCTGATCCTTCCTGGTCATTACGGGTGCCTGATCGTTCTTGGTCATTATCGGTTCCTGACCCCTCCTGGTCATTACAGGTGCCTGATTGTTCCTGGTAATTCCAGGTGCCTGATCCTCCAAGGTTATTACGGGTGCCTGATCCTTCCTGGTAATTCCAGGTGCCTGATTGTTCCTGGTAATTCCAGGTGCCTGATCCTTCCTGGTTATTACAGGAGCCTGATCCGTCCTGGTCAGTATGGGTGCCTGATAGTTCCTGGTCATTATAGGTGCCTGATAGTTCCTGGTCATTATAGGTGCCTGATCCACTTTGGCCATTTTGGGTGCCTGATCCTTCCTGGTGATTACAGGTGCCTGATCCTTCTTAGAAATTACATTTGCCGGATCTTTCTTGGTAATTAGGGGTGCCTGATCCTTCTTGGTCATTACAGTTGATTACTCTTTCAAGGTTATTACGGGTGCCTGATCCTTCCTGGTAATGCCTGATCCTTAAGTATGGGTGCCTGATCCTCCATGATCATTATAGATACCTGATCCTTTTTGTTCATTCTGGGTGCCTGATAATTCCTGGTAATTCCAGGTGCCTGATCCTTCCTGGTTATTACAGGAGTCTGATTCTTCCTGGTCATTATAGGTGCCTGATAGTTCCTGGTCAATATGGGTGCCTGATCCTTCCCGGTCTGTATGGGTGCCTGATCCATCCTTGTCATTATCGGTTCCTGACCCCTTCTGGTCATTACAGTTGCCTGATCCTGCAAAGTTAGTACGGGTGAATGATCTATCCTGGTCATTACAGGTCCACCTTGGCCATTATGGGTGCCTGATCCTTCCTGGTTATTACAGGTGCCTGATTCTTCTTGGAAATTACAGGTGCCTGATCCTTCCTGGTTATTACAGGAATTACAGGTGCCTGATTCTTCCTGGTTATTACAGGTGCCTGATCCTTCTTGGAAATTACAGGTGCCTGATCTTTCCTGGTAATTATGGCTGCCTGATCCTTCCTGATCATTAAGGGCCTCCGACCAGAGCAAGCCCACACAATTCTGAAACACAACTCAAACCTCACCTTACTAGAGGTGGGATACAAACCAGGGTGGTGCAGCACTACAAACCAGAGCTCCACCAGTGAACAGAAGATGAATGAAATAATATTTTAACTAATATTTTAAAGACAATATAAGTGTACTAAAACAAATCGCGTTAATAAATATTTGAAATGGCATGGTTACAGTGTGTTCTGCAATAGTTTGTACATATGTGGGACTATGGTAGTCTAGTGGGTAAGATACTGGACTCTGGACCAGAAGGTCCAGGGTTCAAATCCCACCTCTGCCAAGCTGCCACTTTTGGGTCCTTGAGCAAGACCCTTAACCCACAATAGCTTGGATTGTAAGACTGTACCAACTGTAAGTCGCTCTGGATAAGGGCGTCTGCTAAATGCTGTCAATGTAAATGTAAATATTGACTATGACTTCATTATTTTTTCAAGACTAAAAGTAAAAAAGAGTGAATTATAAAAATGTTGCACAAATGCAAAGAAACATTCCAGGAGTCATAAACTGCAATATATAGAGCATGTCTTATTTTTGTTGACAGACTGTCTCTGACTTGGTTCATTAAGACTTTGTGATCTTGCAGATTTGGTACAACCCAGAAGGCCATCACACCATGCCTGCCTACCTTAACAGTCTGAACAACTTCATACTGCGTTCCAGCCTCCCAGCAAACAAGCAGCCCCAGAAATACTGTAAGTCTCACAGATATTATAACACAACATATAAAACATTCATTGGATTAACTTTGCCAGCCACATTTGTAAGAGATTCAGGGCTTTGAATACATCTACAATACTGTACAAAAGTCTTAAGGCACCATTAGATTTGTTGTTCTAGCAATGGTATAAGGACTATATGTAACAAAAATGTCAAACCTGGATTTGTTACTCAATAATACTCTTTTCCACTGATCTTCATTCAATTCAGTTTTAGCATATCTTAGCCTTTTCACCTTGTTCCCCTTCTGAAAAAGTGGTTTCTTGGCTGCCACGCTTCCAAAAAGACTGCTAAGCTTCTTCACACTGTAGACTTGGCATCCTCATGAAGCTGCCAGATGCTGCTATTGCCCAAGTGTAAGGGGAGGTCACACTGTAGCCACTATAGCCTATAGAAGCTGTTTTTGTATTTTAATACTGCATACACAAGTCCTTTATTTTCTGGTTGTATTCCAATAAAGAGACAGAGAAATGATTATATATGGTCATTATACCATTGCTAAAATAACAAACCAATGGTGACATGGTGGCCTAAGACCTTTACACAGTACTGCACATGTGCATGGAAGGGAGTAAATAATGTGCAAAAGTCTTAGGCATTCTATATCAGTTTATATTCTGCTTAATTTTTATTTAGGTTTTAATGGTCACTGCACTTTGTAGTTCTACAATTACAGACTGTAGTCCATCTTTTTCTCTACATACTTTGTTCGTCCCCTTTACTCTGGTCTTTAATGGTCAGGACCTCCACAGGACCTCCACAGATCAGGAACTCTTTGGGTGGTGGATCAATCTCAGCACTGCAGTGACACTGATGCGGTGGTGGTGTGTTAGTGTGTGTTGCACTGATATGACTGGATGAGACACATGCTGCTGGAGTTTTAAACCTCAGTGTCACTGCTGGACTGAAAATATTCCACCAGCCAAAAACATAGAGCCACCAGCATCCGGTAGGCAGCATGCTGTGAGCACAGACTTAGGGTTAGAGGATGACTAACACAAACTGTGCAACAACAGATAGACAAGTGACAGTGGTTGAGCGATGGATATGTGTAGTTCAGGTATGGTCCCCAAACCACTTGTTACTATACATGAAAACCAGACGAAGCTTATTATCAGAGTTTATTAGGTTAGGTAGCTTTTCTAAAAGTGCTAGAACTGAGTCTCACAGTCATTTGTAATGTAATTCAGTGGAAATCAATGACAATGGCTCAGCCTTCCTTGCTTGGATTGCAAATGTGTGATCATCCGTACCCAGCTTCAGGGATCAGTGCCATCTACTTATTGTGCATTTCCACCGCGGTGAGCCAGGGGGCAGTGTTCCTCTTCTGTCTCTCATCAGCTGAGTACGAGCAGCATTAGGAATCGCAATTAGTGGTGATGAGAGCGAGGCTGAAGTGAATAAAGCAGGACAGAGGCTCCAGCCTTATTTCACCAGTCGCGCAAGACCAGGCCGGTGGCAGAGATTCACCGTCTGCCTGCAGGCAAGATTAATGCAGACCCAGCAGTCAATAAGGGAAAAGGGAGATGCAATCATTCAAATGTTGCTGGTATACTCACTCAGGCCCCAAAACAGGCATAAATCTAGTAAGGGTCCATCAGGGCAGATGCCCTGCTCGCTGGTGACGTGGCTTGGGTTAGCGCTATGCGAATGTGAATCGGGCAAGCATTTAATCCTGTCTTTTTTTTTCCTCCCTTCTTCCCTGTAGCAATCTCCCTGTTCAGCCATCCCTACCCCGGACAGGTGGAAGAAGACGATGCCTTGTAAGCACAAAAAGAGTTCATTCCATTTTTAACGCACACAGCTCATACACCCTACATAGACTTAAACTGCCAAGGCTATAGATAAGATATGCAAACATTTATGAGGCCATTTACATTCTTGTGAAGCACTCAGCGTAGGGCAATTTGACTGCTCTATTTACTCCTCTTAGATCGCCTTAAATGGATTTCCTCCCAGCCTGGTGTATTGATTGCCAGCCCAATTTAATATTTGCCCACCCAAGGTGGTTCAGAGGTTAATTCTTGCAGCTCCGTTGCCCAAACTCTGTGGTTGCATTCTAAAGGCTAATGCATTGCTTAATTCGAAGGCCAAGCCCAGAAGTGCGAATTATTTCGCCTTCACATCTCATATCTAGAAGGTTAGCTCAATGTCTGATCTGAAACGATGGCTGGGGCTATAGAGAAGTATATGAATAAGCTGAAGGAGAAAGACTTAAGTGAAGTAGAGATAAAACTGAGGTGGTGTTTATGAATTATTTAAGTACAGTGAAGGGTATTCTCATGTGTCTACTTTAGCTTCTGAAAGACATCATAGAGATATTCAGCCCTACAAAGTATGATCTATGGCTGTGACAACTGCCAGGAAAATCTACCGTGCTGATCCAAGGTCATCTTTGGAACTGATTTCAATTGGGTAGGAAAAAGTACTTACTTCGGACAAGACCTAGATTTCTATATTAATAAAGTATTATTGTAGCCTGGTGGCTCAGGTGACACTGCGTCTAAGCCGCTAGAGTAGGAATTGGGTTCGAAGTTGCTCCCGGCGGTGATATGGTCAGGTCGAGAATCCACAAGCAGACACGTTTTAATAATAGTCATGATGCCTACACTAGAACAAAGCAAGGTATTTCTTTAATTGATTTGATTCGTTATTGTTTACAGTTAAGGCTGGAAAAAGTATAGGAGCTATATTATGGTATTTCAGGGCGGAGCCTGTCCCGTGCGAGGTGTTTTGTAAGTGCAACCAGACTGGGTTGCTGGTACAAACCCAATACATGAACCTATCCACCACAGTGGTGACTAGAAATTGTTGTGCCCCACCTAATGGGATTGTTAATGTTTGTGCTGGCATGTCCAAGTTCTATTAATATTCAGATGAAAATCCACTACCCTGACATTCTTTATTTTTAATGATTGAAGCGGTCCAACAGCAAGGGGGAAGTCCAAACCATTGTTGTCATTCTCCATTGGGATAAGGTTTTGGTGTTTGTACCTTTTCCATGACACAGTGGTGTCTGTCAGCATTTGTCTCATTTGTCATCCAAATTTTGTTTCGAAAAGCATATAGGATCATCCACATGGGTCTTTGGTTAACCTTGGGACATGGAGAGCAGTAGTGTTATTCATGGACTCTTTTCATTGACACCATTTCTGAAAATATGGACAGATTGGACTCTTCTAGGTAGTCTGTAGTCACCCTTGGATTCTTTATCCACTTTTCCAGCAATAGACGGTTGATGTGAACTTTGCACGAAAGACCACTAATAGACATAGATTGTGATGGATAGATTGTTGTGATGGATAGGCTAGATGGATTAGATAGATGGATAGATGGATGTATCTGGATAGATGGTATGGATAGCTGGATGGATAAGATGGATAGATGGATAGATAGATGGATGGATACATAGTGGATAGTAGATTGGATAGATGGATAGATAGATGGATAGATAGATGGATTAGATGGATAGATGGATAGATAGATGGATAGATGGATAGATGGATTAGATAGATGGATAGATGGTAGATAGATGGATGATGGATTAGGATGGAGAGATAGATGGGATAGATAGATGGATAGATGGATAGATAGATGGATAGATGGATAGATAGATGGATAGATGGATAGATGGATAGATGGATAGATAGATGGATAGATGGATAGATAGATGGAGAGATGGATAGATAGAGGATAGTGGATATAGATAGATCGATGGATAGATGAGGGAATAGATGGATAGATGGATTAGATGGTGATGGATAGACAGATGGATAGATGGATAGATGGTAGATGGATAGATAGATGGATAGATAGATGGCTAGAGGGATAGATAGATGGATCGATGGATAGATCGATGGATAGATGGATAGATAGATAGATAGATGGATAGATGGATAGATAGATTGGATAGATAGATAGATGGATAGATAGATGGATAGAGGGATCGACTGAATAGATGATGGATAGATGGGGATAGATAGATGGATAGATGGATAGATGGATAGATAGATAGATAGATGGATAGATGGATAGATAGATGGATAGATAGATAGATGGATAAGATGGAAGATGGTTAGTAGATAGAAGATAGATAGAATGGATTAGATGGCATTAGATAGGATGGAGATATAGATAATAGATGGATGGATAGATGGATAGATGGATAGATGGATAGTGGATAGAAGAATGGATAGAGGATAGATAGATGGATAGATGGATAGATAGATGGGTAGAGGATAGATAGATGGATAGATGGATGTTTATTTGTATGGGAAACATGACTGTTCTGTTTGTTGTTGACTGAATGTAGACAGACTATATTGTACAAGTAGTAACCATATACAGGACTGTTACAAAAGGCTGATTATATATAGGCCTACCATTTTAGCATTGTTTAAGGCTATAGATAAACCTATTTCTCAGTCTCTTTATAAGAATACAACCAGAAATGCAGTAGATTTAAAGTTGTTAAACAGTTAAAAAAAAAACTGAACAAAAGATCAGACGAAAGGAAAGAAGAAAACGCTTCTATAAGCTACAGTGGCAAGAATTTAGTGTGACCTCCCCTTACACTTTAAGCAATGGCAGCATCTGGCAGCTTTATCAGAATGCCAAGTTGACCCTTCTACAGTTGATCAGGAATGGTCTTTTTGGAAGGGTAGCAGCCAAGAAACCAGGGTGAAAAGGCTAACATATGGCAAAGCTCACAAAGACTGGAATGAAGATCAGTGGAAAAGAGTATTATGGAGGGACAATTCCATAATAAAAGATTCTGGGTCCAATCATTGACAGTATGTTTTATCTGGTCATTATAACAATAAAACAATAAACCTGATGGTGGCATAAGACTTTTGCCCAGTATTGTAGTAAAGTGCAGATTATTACAAATGAGAACAATTAATACATTTGTACGAATATACAGCGGAGACATTAACCCATAACTATATCTTAGGCCAATTGGGCACTGCTGTTCGCTATTACAAAGCCTGGTCACATTAGCGCAAAATGTTCCCTATGCTGTGTAAAACCCTATTGCACTCTTTAGATCGATTTTCTCATTTGTTCTTGCCTCTCAGCGTCCCTGGCCTTTGGCTGCACACTTACCCTTGTGGAAGAGTAATAGCGTGAGGCAAGGTAAGAGGTACGATGTAGGCAGGCAGGTAGCATTTTAGTGTACAGACCGGGTAAACAACTTCTGAGAGAGTCTGTCATGTTGCGGACAGAACTCCCCAGAACACACTGAAAGGTCTGGGAAAGATCTAAAAAGAAACATATTGTTATACACTGATGATGCAAACTTTTTGACCACTCGGATAAAATACAAATACACTGGCACCTCGGTTCTCATATTTAATTTGTTCCAGATAGCTTGTCGAGTACCGAAAACAACGAGAACCAAGAAAATTTTTCCCATAAGGAATAATGTAAATTGAATTAATCTGTTATAGACCCCCAATCAAATCCAGACTGTATTAGGCATTATTAGGCATTAATGGAAGCTGTATTGTAAAGGTGCTCCTGATGAGGAAGGGGGATTAGGTTTCACAAAATTTATCATAAGTTAAATGTAAATGTAAAGGTGCTTTTTAAGGAGGTTGAGGTGGCTTCTTAGTCACAAAGCTTCTTATTCGCATTTTCTGGTTCACTTAAATGGGACTGAAGTTACGTTATGGCGCTGTGGATGGAGATTCAAACCTCATGATAAGCAATGATAAGTAAGTTAATGTTTAAAACCACTTTACATTTAACCTACAGTTGGCCCAATCATTAACCAAAATCTTTTTTATAATTAAAGTGTTGTTTACAAGCGCATCATGTATTTTGTAAGTAATGGGTTGAATGAAAGTGAAAAGTTAAAAGCAAAAAACTCTGAGTCATGATGAACTCGCTTAGCATTAGCTGCTTAGCTAAGTGCAGTTGTGTTCAGGAGCATTCGATTCCCTGCTTTGCTTTGTTTGGCTCTTATAAAAAACTAGCGTTTTAGGACCATGGGACTTATTTGCACTAAGCATACAGTACTGTTAAATGTATAAAAATAAAGAAAAAAACCTTGAACACAGCACAAGATATCATCTCGAGCACTCTATTGTGAAACCTGAATCTCTCTGTATGAATGTGAATTGGGTTTGGCTGTGAAACGAGTCGTTCGGCCTTACTTGTACAAGTATTCAGCAAGGTGCCGAGTAATGAGCAACGGCGAGAACCGAGACAAATTGTTCTAATCAAAATTCCTCGAGAACCAAATTTCACTTGTCCGAGGTGGTCGGAACCGAGTTATACTGTTAAATGTTGATATTCTCCATATTACAGTGAGCTTGAAGGTTTGTGACCCTTTTGAATTTTCTATATTTCTGCAGAAATATGACCTAAAACATCATTAGATTTCACACACGTCCCTAAAAAGTAGATAAAGAGATCCAGTTGTTAAAATAAATGAGGACAAAAAATTATACTTGGTCATTTATTTATGAGGGAAATGATCCAATATTACAATATTAGTGAGTGGCAAAAAGTATGTGAACCTCTTAGGATTAGCAAGTGTTAATTTGAAGGCGAAAATTAGAGTCAGGTGTTTTCATCAATGGATGACATCAGGTGTGAGTGGGCAACCCTGTTTTATGTAAAGGACAGGGACTATTCAAAGTCTGCTCTTCACAACACAGGTTGTGGAAGTGTATCATGGCCGAACACAGGAGATTTTGAGGACTCAGACAGAAAAAGAGTTGGTGATGATGATCATCAGGCTGGAAAAAGGTTACAACCATCTCTAAAGAGTTTGGACTACACCAATCCACAGTCAGACAGATGTGTACAAATGGAGGGAAATTCAAGACCATTGTACCCTCCCCAGACGAGTGGGCGAGCAACAAAGATCACTCCAAGAGCAAGCGTCGAATAGTGGTGAGGTCACAAAGGACCCAGGTAATTCTAAAGCAACTGAGGCCTCTCTCACATTGGCAATGTAATGTGCTGATCAACAATAAGAAGAACACTGAAAAACAATGATGTGCATGTAGGGTTGCAAGGAGAAAGCCAATGGCTCTCCAAAAAGAAACATTGTTTGCTCGTCTGCAGTTTGCTAAAGATTCACAGTGGGACAAGCAGGAAGCTATGGAAGAATGGTTTAGTGGACGGATGAGGACAAAATTAAACTCTTTGGTTTAATTTAAAGAAAAGCGTTAGTTTGGGAGAAAGGGAAAAACACTGCATTCCCACATCCCCCCCAAGAACCTTTATCCCATGATGTGAACATGGTGGTGGGTTAGTATCAGGTTTGGGGCCTGTTTTGACTGCTTCTGGGGCAGGACGGATTGCCAGCATTGATGGAACAATGAATTCTGAATGATATCAGAGAATTCTAAAGAAAAATGTAGGACATCTGTCCAAGAAGACTCTCAAGAGAAGGTGGGTCATGCAGCACGAACAACCGGAACCCTAAGCACACAAGTCATTCTACCACAAGAATGGTTAAAGAAGAATAAGTTAATGTGTTGGAATGGCCAAGTCAAAGTTAAGTCAGGTTCGATCTTATAGAAGGGCTCTGTGGCACAAGTCATAGATGTTTTTTTTTTAGATGGTTATGGAAGGAATGTAGATATATCATCATGGTACATTGTACTGTTTGGTATTACTGGACCTTGGAGGCTACCTTTCAATGAATTCCATTTCTTTACATTATGTAACATTATGTAGATGCTGTGTGTATGTCAAAATGATGCTTTATCAGTGGAGAACAAGTCTGTGGAGGGGGTGTGATGCTCTGGGAATGACTCAGCTAGGAAAACCCCTAAGTTTGGGATTAATTTGGATGTTGATTCCATGTTGTGTATCCTACCTGATATCAGAGTAGACCAGGTGGTCATAATCGTTTTTAGCTTCATTAGTGCAAAGGAGTGGTCATCCAGCCCATAACAAGGTGCAAAACAGATCAATAGTTATGGAGGCAAGCCCCTATGCAGCCACATAAAGTCCATTTTGTGCGGTGGCCATTCTGATTATTGAAAATTATCAAGCTGTGGGGCATGAAAATCCCTAAATCCCTTTAAACTAATACTTGAATTTAAGCCTTAAAAATACGACTCTAAATGCATAACGCGGAGATACATTTTCGGGGCGGAAATGCTGAATTGAGAAAGAACCAAGGATGAAGAAAAGGAGTGGAGGATTTACCTTTTTTATATTCATTATGTTTGTTATATGAAGAGTTTGTTCTAAAATGTGTATGCCATGGTGACAGATTTAGTGGAAAATGTTTCCTGATGAATGTTAAGTTAAACTGTGAATACACACAGACAGCGGAAAACTATAGAATAAGAGAAGCAGTAACAGAGTGACTCAGTTGTTTGTTAGAGCACTATTACCATTTACATCTTGCAATTTCAATTTCTACATTATATCCACTGGATTTCCTCCCATTTCCCAGATCCTATGACTGTTAGGGCTTACCCCAACACTGTCCGTTGTCTTGTACCATGCCAGAGTGGTATGCCAGAGTTATGGGTGCTTGGACAGAAATATGAACTTTGAGTCCATGTAATCGAGTGCTGCTCGTCTGAAGGTTCTAGCTTTGCAACACGTAATGGTTGATTATGTGATGAGATTGTAATGAAAGACGGATTAAAACCAAGTGTTTTCTTCTATGGGCTCAGATTTGTTTGTCCATGACATGTATACAGCCTACTAAGTATATATATTTGCCTTACTATCAAACATGTTAAAGGAGATAAAAGCTAACTTTGCTGGCAAAATCAGATACATGTGTTAATAATACCACTATAGCACCACGTCATCTGAATTAAAGCTCCATGTGGAAAATGTTTACAGCTACAATAGTTTTTCTGAGCTTCATGCCAGCTTTGTAAGTGAACAACAGTACTGTACAAACATCTTAGGCCACCATTAGATGTGTTGTGTTACCAATGGTATAATGACCAATATACAGTATTGCCGATGATTGGACCCTGTTCCTCTTCCAAATACGTTTCTTTGCTGCTACCCTTCCAAAAAGACCATTCCTGATCAAAATATTTCTTCAGACTGTAGAAGGGTCAATCTGGCATCTCAATGAAGTTGCCAGATGCTGCTGTTGCTCAAGTGTTATGGGAGGTAACACTAAATACTTGCCACTGTAGCCTATAGAAGCTGTTTTTCTGTTTTTTTTTTTTTCTTCATTTCTTTAATATGGCATTTCTTGTTTTTTCTGGTTGTATTCTAATAAAGAGACTGGGAAATAATGATATGGTCATTATAGCAATGGTATATCTAATCTAACGGTGGCCTAAGACTTATGCACAGTACTGTATATAGGTTTTTCTTTCAAATTATTATTGTTATTTTTATTTTTTACATCTTTTATGTAGTCTTAAGGCTTATTGGATGATTCTACATATTGAAATTCTGACAGCTAGAATGGAAAACTTTAAAATAGGATTTTTGTGAGACACAAAAAGAAAGTACAGCACTTTATGCAGTGTTGTGTAAAGTGCTTAACTAAATTTATGTAAGACATGTCTAACTGCCCCCAAATTAGCATTAACTCCATGACGCTCATTAGTTGATCATTATGTGTCTTTTCAATATGGTTGCCCTACTAATTTGATTGCTCAGGGTTGGCGATTATGTGTCCTTTCTACATAAAATCTGTCCTCTCTTCAGGCTACGCAACGTGGTCAACATCCTGGTTTCAATCTGTGTCCTCACCGGCTTCTCCATCATGACGGCTAGCTTTGTCATCTACGAGGTTCAGGAACACCAGTCCGGCTCCAAGATGCTCCAGCACATTTCAGGCATCAGTGAAACTTTCTACTGGATCATCAACTTCTGCTATGATTTGGTACATCCTGGTTCATGTTCAAAGTCAGCTTGAGTTCAAAGCTTCTGAGTATCTCTGTTGATCAGATCAGGATGTGTAACTCTACCAGGGTTCCAGTGTTGGGCAATATGGCATATTATTATAATGAGTCTCTCTCTCTGTCTCTCTCTCTGTCTCTCTCTCTCTCACTACACCAGGCTCTATACATGGTCCCTGTGATTCTCTCCGTGATCGTGATCGCAGCTTTCCAGCTTCCAGCCTTTACCGACAAGCTGAATCTGGGAGCAGTTACACTGCTGCTGGTTCTTTTTGGGTCAGTATTAAAGCAACTCAAGTAATACTCAGTTGATATTGTTGAATCTCTCAAAACATTCCCTCATTGCACAGAAATACAGAAACTATTGAATATATCAGATGTATGACTTTAGGCTACTGGATCATCTTGTTCAGTACAGGTTTGGTGTCACTATTACATTTCTTTAACTCTGTACATTTACATTTACAGCATTTAGCAGACACCCTTATCCAGAGCGACTTACAATTGGTACAGGTCTTACAATCCAAGCAATTGTGGGTTAAGGGCCTTGCTCAAGGACCCAACAGTGGCAGCTTTTGGTTGAGGTGGGATTTGAACCCTGGACCTTCTGGTTCATAGTCCTGCACCTTAACCACTTGGCTACCACAATCCCACAATACATGTGGCCATTCGGCTTCTATTCTATTCTGGTTTAAACCAGTCTGGCCTCTTCTCGTTCTGGGTTGAATCCCAGGTGGAGTGGTCTGCATCCTTTCCGTGTGGAGTCTGCATGTCCTCCCTGTGTCCATGTGGGTTTACTCCGGTTTCCTCCAACAGTCCAAAGAAATGCATAAGGTTAATTGGTGTCTCTAAGATGTCCCGTGTGAGTGTGTGAGTATATGTTACAATGGACTGGCACCCTTTCTGGATCAAGAAGATAAGAAAGTGAATGAATGTGAATGGCCTCTTCTGCTAAACCGGTATTGAATCAAGGTCATCAATTTCTTTCTTTCTTTTTTTAAAGAAGCACAGTTCTTCTTTAAAAAATGAGTTTAATTTCACAACACAATAATGTGCTTGCCAGCAGAGGGAAAGGCATACAAGGCAGGAACCTTGGCCAAGGCGCCAATCTATCACAAGGCACAGGCACAAGCACATGCACACATGGTCACTCACACTAGACACATTCTAATCAGAGAGGTAGAGCACATGATGGGAATCAAACCTGGTGGGCAAGGGTGCCACAACTGTGCCACTGTGCCATCCTAGGCTTTAATATGAATAGCTAAATGACAAATGGGTTTAAGGAGAAGTTTCTTTCCAAAACAAGCACATTTTTTGTGATTCCAGTTTTGAATGCTACTTTATTTTCCACTACAGCAAATATGTTGAGCTCCCCTAGATCTAATTCTGGAAAGAGCTGAGGCTGGATCTAGGGGCAGTCCAAACAGTATAATTACCCCTGCAGTTTATGGATGGGCTTAGTGTTTGTGATTAGTTCTAAGTTTTTCTGATGCAGAACGGACATTGCTTATGTTGCTGACTCTCTATTGAAGCTGTTTCTCCACTCCATCAGTCTACTAATTGTACCATGAACAGCTTGAGTCACCCAGTGGTGCCACTGACTCCTTCATTTCACCCAGAGCCAGTTAATTTCTGCTGTTGGACATCATCGTGCGTGACGCACACACACAAACACGGATAAACACACACATCCTCTGCCTTCTTTCCTTTGTCCTTTAGAACCCCAATCACTGAGAGTAATGAATAAAAAGGGAGATCATTCTGTAGTGTAGAAAAGGCGAGAGAAAAGCCTCACAGCGAAAGGGCCGATGAAGTCATTTATCTTGCATGCTCTTAGCCTGACGCAGGAACATTTTTCTCTTTTTATTTTTTATTTTTCCATCCCCTCATAACTGATAGTTTTCTCCATTGTACGTTTCCTTTCCAGCTAGGTTCCAGCGACTTCCATCAACTTTTATGCAAGCAGTGAAATAGATATGTGTTGCAATCAAAGATTTTTCCTTTTTCCATAAGAAATGTCTTGGTCTGTAATGTGTGATGCATTGAGAACAAACTCTGCACAGAGGCTAAAATGGAACCCAGACTGTGTGGTGCTCTGGAGTTGTGCGGTACCAACACAGTCCCTGCTGTAGTCCATTTGTAGACATTATTTTCTAGAAGAAAGGTGTTTGTTTCCTCAGTCGACCTGTACAGAGTTGCCACTGTCATTTTTCCTTTGTTGGTTTGTTCATGCTTGTTATGCTCCATTTCATGTGTGAACAACAAATTAACAGAAAAGGTTTTGCCAACAATCTGTTACAGATAATTGACATTTTTATGGACTACATCAGGTTTCAAGTCCTGTGAAATCACAGAATATCTCCTATTTTAAACCTGTATTCTTTTCATGGCTTGTTTACAGATTTGCCAGCTTCCCCTGGATGTATCTGGTGTCAACCTTGTTCAAAGATGCAGAGATGGCCTTCATTAGCTACGTGTGCATCAACCTCTTCATCAGCATGAACACCATCATCTCCACTTCCATCATCTACTTCCTCGGCCAGGCCAACCCGAGCAATGAGGTACGGTCATGAGGAGCTGCTTCACGTCACTTTTATTTTTAGTTAATTTATTACTGTATCGTTCATTTATTACACTAAGATTCTAAAAATAATATCCAAGGCACAGGGAAAATTTACAAATGTCAAAACTAAAACTGAAACTAATACATAAAGTACATCTGTTCCTAACTGCACCTCCTACATTTTGTCATCCAGAACATCCCCCAGCATTGAACAGGGTTTTGCTAGTCTGCTTGCATATTGTTAAATCTGCTATTAACAATAATATGGTGCTTCAATGTTTGTGAACCCTTTAGAATTTTTTATATTTCTGCATAAGTATGACCTAATCATCATCAGATTTTCACACAAGTCAGTAGATTGAGAGAACGAATATGTTATTCTTGGTATTTGTTTTTGACAGAAAATATCCAATTTTACATACAGGGGTTGGACAATGAAACTGAAACAGCTGGTTTTAGACCACAATAATTGATTAGTATGGTGTAGGGCCTCCTTTTGCGGCCAATACAGCGTCAGTTTGTCTTGGAAATGACATATACAAGTCCTGCACAGTGGTCAGAGGGATTTTAAGCCATTCTTCTTGCAGGATAGTGGCCAGGTCACTACGTGATGCTGGTGAAGGAAAACGTTTCCTGACTTGCTTCTCCAAAACACCCCAAAGTGGCTCAATAATATTTAGATCTGGTGACTGTGCAGACCATGGGAGATGTTCAACTTCACTTTCATGTTCATCAAACCAATCTTTCACCAGTCTTGCTGTGTGTATTGGTGCGTTGTCATCCTGATACACGGCACCGCCTTCAGGATACAATGTTTGAACCATTGGATGCACATGGTCATCCAGAATGGTTCGGTGGTCCTTGGCAGTGAATGTGCAATTAATGAAGATTGGCCACCAGACTGGTCCAATTTAGCCATGAAATCTCAAACACTAAAATGACAGGTGTTTCAGTTTCATTGTCAAACCCCTGTATCTATATAGTGGCAAAAGTATGTGAACCTTTGCTTTCAGTGTGAGTGTGTTTACATACATTTAATAATCCGATAACTGCAGAAAAGCAGATTTTGTCAGTAATCCAATCAACCAGTAGACATGCACTTGAGTAATCAGATAATGGGAAACCTCCGAGTTTAGCTACATGACTCAGATTTGTGAACAAATTGTATTTCTACTTTGCCACCGGCCAGTAATCTCACATAAATATGTGACATAAACATCAAAATGTACTGTTAAATAATAAAATTCTTAGTTTTCTCGAGTATATATTGTGTTTCAGAGTCTAAACAAAGTGTTCGATAGCTGTTTTACTGCCTTTAATTCTGTGGCACATTTAAATCCGGGGCTGCCATATCCAGTGAGAAAAAAGGCACAGTCAATGGAAAAAAGTACCCAAACAAAGCCAAATTTCTAGAATAGGTGGAACTGGCAACCATGTCAGATAAGGAAATCATGTAACTGGTATATTGATTACTGGGGTAAAATCCAGCTCTCTTTATCTGCTTTCTTAATCTGATTTCGAGTTCGGAGTATGCTGTATACATGACCACTTTCATAATCAGATAACTGCAGAAATCCAATCGGATTATTATTATTATTATTATTATTATTATTATTATTATTATTACGATTGGATGGGATTGATAAGTGCATGTAAACACACTCATTAATTACAGCTAAACTTTTTGTAGCTGTTGATCAGCTCTTTTATTTATTTATCATTTAAATTGAAGTTTCTAATCAATTGAATTACGAAAATCAAAAGAACAATAAGGGGGCTAGAACAGAGCCTTGTGGGACACCTTACACTACACTTTTACAGACACCAGTAGCAGAGATATCAGAGGGCCAAGAGTTGGTTTCTTAAGGTGTCACCTGCATATGAATAGAGAGAGTAATGTGTTATCAGGTAGAATCAATGCACTAACAACACCATTACTCGCTTTCTCCCTCTTCACAGAACATCAGTTCAGTGTACCGGACCCTGAGCTCTGTCTTCCTGATATTCCCTCAATTCAGCTTTGGAAACGGGCTGCTGGAGCTGGCCCGGGTGGACCTGCAGGTCCAGGTGCTGAGCTCTTATGGAGTGGATGCCTATAAGAATCCGTTTGGCATGGATGTGGTGGGCTGGATGTTCGTCTCGCTGTTCCTTCAGGGCTTTATCTGCTTCACACTGCGCCTGATATTCAATAAGTGGCTTATCCGCAAAGTCAAGTAAGAGCTATAATAACACTGTGGTTTTGCAGACATGTACCGAGATAGAATATACTACGTTGGCCACATATTGTAAGAAGCAGAATTATTGAGAGGAGTGATGGATAGTGAGCATGAAACAGAGTAGCATTTTGAAGTGCAATGTATTGTGCTCTGCGGATGTCAATTAATATTACATAATCAGAGTTAACCTATGCATAATTTAGCTGTATACATCTATTGATAATGTCTTTCAAGGAGACTGCTGTGTCGGTTGGGGTCAATTACTCAGACAGAAAGCTGTGGTCAGGACATGGATGAGGATGTGTTGGCTGAATGCCAGCGCGTAGACAGCGGTGCCGCTGGTTCTGATGTGCTGCAGGTCAGGCAGCTCACGAAAGTCTACAGGCATCTGAACCGCCGAGTGAAGGCCGTCAAGAAGCTGTCTTTTGGCATACCATCGGGAGAGGTCAGTGGTGCCCTCAGGATCATGTTCAGCTATATCAATCTTCGTTATAACATCACATTAAAATGGGAAGAGTTTTTTTATACATTTGTTTTTCATTTAATATACAGACATTAGAACATTAAACAATAACAACTGGAGGGTTTACAAATACGATATTATGGAATATTGTATTAATTCTTTAGTGATAATTCTCCCTGGGGTATTGAGAAGATTTAAAGCAAACCTGAATCTGTATCAGCCTGAGGATTTTTTTTAACCATGCACAAAAGACACAAGTTCGGACACAAAAGGAACAAAAATCTTTTTTTTTGGAACTTTACATGAAATGTTACGCTGGTTACGTAGGAACCTCGATTGGATTTCACAAACAACAGCCTGGGGATAGATATAAAATAAAGGAAGGATTTAATTAAGAAAACTAGGGTACTGGGGCCGAAGAATTGGTGATGGAGAGGAGGCCAGGAAACTGGAAGCATGACACAGAGGACGGGATGATGAACTAGGGACAGGATTCTGAGGATGGGATGATGAATAGCAGCGCTGGAGCGACAGGAATGCAGTCGTGACAATCGCGGAGAGACTGGAGTTCAGCGTGGCGAGGACAGTATGAGAGTCTGAGCTGGAGGACAATTTAGGCTGTGGGCAGACAGGCAAAAGAATAAACATTAACCTGAATGTGAACACGGGGGAAAAGGAAACAGGCATGGAGGAAAAAGCTTCAGAGGACCGAAATATCAGGCACATTAAACTGACGATCTGTTGAAAAGTGATGAAAAAGCCGGGGTTCTTATGCACAGCATAGATGAGGAGTGAATGAGGATCAGGTGTGCAGGTAATGCAGTGGTAGGATCTGTTGGCTGGAACTGTACAGCATTGTTTCGACCCTGGGCAGAGTTTAAGCCCCTGGCGAGGCAAGAGGCCCATGCTGGCCCTGAGATAGACTGCTGTACCACTGCTGTACCGTGCCCTGTGTTTTCACCCTACCCTCCATACCCTTACAAGAAATGTGGGGTTAAGATGTGAAAAAAAAACAAAACTAAAATGTAACATGATCTAAGCAGTCCTAGAACAGAGCCTGGTTGGATGTAATTTTGACTCTAGTGATGTAATAAAACCAGACCAAAATAAGACCACAGTAACCATGATGTTTTGTATCTAGCTTGCATTTGATACAGATAAACATCATTTAGCTGTTTAGTCAACAATCCATATACATATTCCTGGTAAAACATACAAATACACCAGCCCATCACCTCTGAGACCCGAGTTCGAGTCTCATGGGTGCCAACAGAAGGGTTGGCCACTCTACAGATACAGTCGTACAGGATCTGGATGCTGTTTATGAAAAAGTGGCCCCTCTCAGCCACCTGAGGCGCTGGCAAGGGTGGTGGATTGATGCCACAGAAGTGGATTTCCCCTCTGTGCAGACATGCTCTCACCACAGATATCCACCAGCTGTGGATGAAATGGTGTGGCCATGATTTGTACAGAGTCCCTCCTCCATCAGCATGCTAGGGGAGCATTGATGACTAAATGGAATTAAAACTGGAAAAACTAATACAGCAATGAATACTACTGATAATAGATCACTGCTTACTAAAGCCATGCACACTCCCACTGAAGCAATCACTGATTTTGGTTCCAGTGCTTTGGATTGCTGGGAGTGAATGGAGCAGGAAAGACCACAACGTTCAAGATGCTAACTGGAGATATCAGCCCAACACACGGCTCAGCACAAGTCCGCGACCGGGATGGGTAACGCTTTACCTCACCTTTTATAAATGACTATCTGTGTTTTCTAATGTAACAATGGTTGAAGGATTTCACTGATGAATCTGGTTGCGTGTTGTTTCCAGGCGGCTTGTCAACATCATGGACTGCAGGACAGAAGGCGTGAATATTGGTTACTGCCCTCAGGTGGACGCTTTGGATGACCTGCTGACAGGAGAGGAGCATTTGTACTTCTACGCTCGCATCAGGGGCATCGCAAAGAGAGAGATTGACCAGGTAGGACAATCTCTTAATCATTTATCTCTCAGGTTTGAACCTCATGTACTTCAGCACCGTGGCATTTGACTCAGCGGTTTCCACTCGTCAAGTGCTGTGTGAGATGAATTAGCCCAGTACTGTTTTAATGCACCCTTATCTGCTACCCCTCATGATTCACAAGTGCAGATTACCTATGTCAGATAACGTGCCACTTACAGCACAAGGATAGGAGAGTGTATTGGACTTGAACTTGGCAGCAAAAGTAGTTTAAGTCAGTTTGATTCCAAATTTACTCTAATCCCTATACAATTATTTCAGGTAGCAGGGGTATTAAGCCTTCTGGGTCCAGTTTTAGCTCAGAGTGTACCCATTTATGACTTGAACATAAAGGTGTCAAATGTCTTTGGTCTCTGTTTATTCTCTCTTTGTCGTCTGTTGTATGTAGCACAGACGTATTTGTGTGTACCTCCTACCACAAGAGCACCAATCATGACTGCATGATACTGACCCACAACACATTTGACATTATTGTACCTAGCTAGCCCTTAAACACAATTTCCTATCTGGTTCATTCCAAAGAAAAGTTTTAGACCAGACTTTGTCTGATAGCTCTTGCGTTTCTGCTTTGTTAGCAACTTGCAGTTTAGAGGTCAGCGACTTCTATCCGTGTTGTACTTGAAAAAAGCAAAGCTAGAGATCTGAATGCACTGGGGTACTGGCCTTTGCCTCTTTATAAAGGCAGTTTGGTATGAACAGAGTATTGAATGTGACAGGCCACAGTTGGCGCATCTCCATATTGATTAAAGAGGAGAACTAATTACAAAATCTTCTGTCCTCTCAGAATTACTTGGATTTGGCAGATCTGAAAAACAAATCTGCCAGATGAAAACTTGATTAGAAATAAACAACTATTAGATTTTGTTTATCAATGGTTATGATTAGACTTATCCTGCCCAGTGAATCATTAGTGAAAGCAACTAAATTTGCATTGCCATACAGTGATGGTTGAATATACAGTACATACTGTTCCAGTTAATCCGGTACATCTTCTATGTAGGTGCACTTTAAAAGTATATGATTAATGACTGTAGACCATCTACTATGGGTAAGCTAATACCCCCATTTACTCCATTAGTGGAAAGGCACCAACATAGGACCACCAGTGAGCAGATCATTTGGGTGGTGGTTCATTCTCAACGCATTAGAGAAAATGATAGGGTTGTGTGTATTGTGTTGATATAAGTATATAAGCAGCAGTATTGCAGCCAAAGAGACTAGCCCCCACCCTTAAAAAGTACATTTTAGCATAATTTTGGACTATAATTTCTACACTTGTGAAGGAATCGTCTGACCTTTTAGGTAGGGCAAACACTGTGACTGGAAAGACAACAACAAGTCTGAGAAAACTTCCTTTAATGCTGAGCCTGTGAGCCACAATGTCATCACTCAGTTTACAAAGTATTACAAATGAAACTGTATTAAAAGTAAAAGATAATGAGAGATAAACAATAAATAAAACATAAATAAGCTCAACCAAGGTACAATTCTACAGAGAGAGAAGGTGGATCATACAATTTGTGAGGCAAGGGGACAGTTTGGTGGTAATATATGGAGTGTATCACATCACACAGTGCTGGTCATTATAATTTACATTTTTTCACATTTATGTCATTTAGCAGACACCCTTATCCAGAGCAACTTAGAATTTATAGCAATTGTGGGTTAAGGGTCTTGCTCAAGGACCCAACAATGGCGGAGGTGGGATTTGAACCCTGGAGGTCAGGATTGAACTGGGGACGCTGGAGCTGTGAGGTCTTATGTCCACTGTGCCACTCATAATCCCTGTCCACCATCAAAAGCACCTACAATGGGCCAGAACTGGACTTTTGGAGCAATGGGATAAGGTCACCTTCTCCTATGAGTCCCATATTTTTTCCAGCATATGGACAGCCGAGTCTTCCTCTGAAAGTGATGGCGCAAAGATGGACTATAAGAAGAAAACAAGCCGGTGGAGAGAGTGTAATGCTTCGGGCAATGTTCTTTTGGGAAACTCAAAGTTTGGATATTCATGTGGATGTCAATTTGACATGTGTCTTCTATCTAAACTTCACTGTGGACCAGGTGGTCATAATATTTTGTCTCACTGGTGAATGATTTACTCTACTCAGGGCTGAGAAGTCTAAGAGGTGAGGTAGACACTGAGAGATGAGATCTACAGCCAGACACTGCTGAATAAAGTATACAGATGGAACGCAAGAGAATACTGATGAGTTTTAGTACCATGAATCTTTCAGATGTTCACCCATGGCCTCGTTCTGCCCCACACACCTCCTCCTGTCCTCGGTATTTCATGAGATGACCATGAGAGAGCCTGTCAGATACAATAATTAGGAGGATAACCCTCAACAAAGTTATGTTTTTATCTCTTTATTACTGGTGGTAATGACTTCCTGTTGGCCATTTTTCTTATAAGACCACACACTGTGACTAATAGAAACAATTTCAGAGCTTTGGAACAGGTGAGCCATCTGTAGAAACAGAGCTGAAAAGATTTGCAACGCTCGATCATTTGACGTCACGCTGAGCGTGCTGTGGCTGTTTGAACTTTATTCCCTTCCAATTCTGCCAGTGAAGCGACATTAAACAAAATCCTAAGTACATTATCATGTAATTAGAAGCTTTTGGGAAAAGATAACGATTTGCAAACCATATGAGTCATCTCTCCCTCAGAGCCTTTGCGATTTGTGATTAGCACTGTTAAAGAATGATTCAGGAGGGGTGCCTTATGGAAAATAATTGTGCAATCATTTTTAAACAATACAATCAGGAGATGAGTTTTAATCCTCTTTTAAATTAAAGCACCGTGTCAGAGGTCCAGGCTGAGCTGTTAAAATGAAGGTTTGATGTTAGGTATCTAGTTAATTAAATGGATTCAGCAAGCATGAAGTGCTTTTGTGGTGGGTCAGACTATAACAATACTTTAATGAAAAACAGAGGTAAAAGCCAGTCATTTGGTGTTACACCTAGATGAGTCGAGTTGAAATGTTAGGGCAATTAGTGCTCTGGAAGTTAAGAGAGGGAAAGGGATGGAAACTGAGGCATGAAGCCAGTCCATCACTGACATTGAAAAGTAGTGAAAGGTGGTGACTTGTGAAGCATTTTAAAGAGATAACTACTGCTTTGTTAGTTGAATTTGAACAGAAAAAGGGGAGAAAGCAATGGCAGAAACACCAAGCCAGTCAGTAACCAGCTTGTGCTGCTTGGTATTACCTGATATCTATTTTTCATTTAGTTGAAATTAAAGCTTCACCAGCTTGCAAAGTTAAAATGGGAAATTGTGGTAGTTTTGTTAGGTTATCCAGAGTCCATTTGTCCTGTAAATCCAGCATATTTTGTGGAATCATGGGGGCTACTTTATTCATAACTACAAGAAAAAATAATTAATGAATTAAGACTGCAGCAGAGCCATGAAGCCAGTCGATAGCTGATCTTAATAAGTGGGAAAGCTGCGAAAGTACAAAAAAATATAATTATGCCAACTTGTGAAGCTTGTCTTGGCAGATGGTGCTCCGTTAATCCAAGTAAAACAGTAATGCTGGGGAATTATGTAAAAGAAAGTCATTTTGGTACACTATATACCAGTGGCGTGCAGTACATACTATGGGTACCCCTTCTGCTAAAGTCCCCCCACTCCCAC
>JAJAGP010005575.1:0-31533 GCA_025084515.1 Ancistrus triradiatus
CAGATGATCAAAAGCACCTTGAATTGATAACTTAGAACATCGTTAAAGCATTCTAACTATAGCACAGGCATTTACTATACTTTTAACTAAACAATACTATGATTAATACAAGCTGTAGGAAACGGTACATTGTAACTAACTTCATGTTTGTTGCACAAATTATTAAAACCCGATCAATCAAAACACATAGGCAAAAGCTGTTATTTCTATATATCATACTAAACCAGATCACTAAATATCAAAAAAGAAAAAGATAATTATACTAAAACATTAATCAAGTAGATATGAAGATACATAAATTCAATAACATACATATGTATGATCTATAATGGTGTGTGGATATAAAAGAATATCCTTGATCCACTTTTTGTATGAATCATTTAAATGTATATAGCGTGTTTGGACTTCTCAGGATCCAAAGATTATTTGTTACATAATTAACAGGTTTCGATGAAGATAAACTGTTCTCATCAGGAGTTGAATACAATTATTAAAGTTTGTTTCTTTAGAACGAAAGCTGAGTTCTTGTTTTTTTTTAAGAGGGAAGGCGATAGTTTCTTGACCGTTTCTTGATGTCGTAAATCTCCAGGGGTGTCTTTCTGGCGCCAGGCTTGGGTGATAAGGTTTGCAAGACAGGCTGTGATGACAGAGTTCAACTATGGGGAAATAAAGTCGTTAATTTTTGCAAAAGTCAGAAGAAAATTGAGAAAGCTTCGTGGCCTGGACCGTTGAAACCCCCTTTTAAGAATAGCACATGAACTTACTTTATGATTGGAGATGTCAAAGGTTGTATGTCGGTTTGGGAAAGAGTTAACTGTTGATGGAGTCAAACGGTGGGGGTTAAGATCCTGTCCAGATGTAGGGCCTTCTTGCATTCCAAGATGTTGTAAAGTTTATGACTTGGGGGAAGAAGGTAAAGAGAGAGAGTTACAGTCATTGGCCCACCCAGGGGCCCCAGTGCCCACCCGGTGTCCATAGGGGCCCCTTGGGCATCACATATCACCTCAAATTGCACCCGGGACCAAGCTTGCCAAATTTCGTGGCCCTATGTCAAAAACTGACTGAGTTATGATTCGTTAACTTTTGGCCCATTCATTTCCTATGGGAAAATTCGGACTTTGCGAAGCCACTGTTGGGCCCCCCAAAGTCCGACCGGACCGCCCTATACAAGCACACCATTCCCGACCAGACCCAATGCAATGGCGCTGGAACGGGGTCGATATCTCGAAAGCTTCGGCAGTTGAAATCCGGACAAAAACGTGGATTAATAATAATAATAAGAAGAAGAAGAAGAAGAAGAAGAAGAAAAATAAGACTTTCGGATAACAATAGTAATAAACGGAATAATAATACTTTTGGATTTCAATAGTGTGGTTGTCTATATAGGCAAACACACTAATAATAAACGGAATAATAATACTTTCGGATTTCAATAGTTTGGTTGCCCATATAGGCAACCACACTAATAATACGAAGAACAATTGTAGGAGGAGATACGAACCGAAAATCAGGTGAAATAATAAAAATAATAATAATAACTAGAAAGTGCAGGTCCTGCAGAAACTGCGAGTGTGTTGTGGTGGTGCCTCCCCCTGCGACGTGTATTAGGGACCGAGTATGTAGGTCAAAAGCCGACTGTAGTCATTGTAGTCACCTCAGGGTGCACACGGGACCAAGCCTGCTGAACTACAAAACGTTAGGTCTAAAACTGACTTTCCAGAGGCCCCAGTGACCCGTCATGGACCTCAAGGACAGCAAAAGCATGACATGTCACCTCAGAATGCTGTACATTGAAAATCAACTGAGGTATGGTCAATGACCTGCCAGGGGCCCCAGTGCCGATGCTGGGGCCTCATGGGCCCCAGGGTCATGATATGTTACCTCAGATTGCACGTGGGACCAAGCCTGCCAAATTTCATGGCCATAGGTGAATAACTGACTAAGTTACCGTCATTGGCCCACTGAGGGCCCCAGTGCCCACCGATGGTCCTCACAGGCCCCATCGGCATCACAAGTCACATCAGATTGCACCTGGGGCCAAGCCTGCCGAATTTTGTGGCAGTAGGTCGAAAACTGACTGAGTTATGGTCATTGGCCTGCAAGGAGCCTTAGTGCCCTGCTGAGATCCACAGGGGTCCCATGGGCATCACATGTCATCTCAGACTGCACCCGGGACGAAGCCTGCCAAATTTTGTGGCCATAGGTCGAAAACTGATTGAGTTACGGGTATTGGCCCGATAGGGGCCTCAGTGCCCAGCCGGGGTCCACAGGGGCCCTATGGGTATCACATGTCACCTCAGATTTCACCCTGGACCAAGCCTGCAAAATTTTGTGGCCGTAGGTTGGAAACCGACTGAGTTACGTTCATTGGCCCGCCAGGGGCCCCAGTGTCCAGCCGGGGTCCACAGGGGCCCCATGAGCATCACATGTCACCTCAGATTTCATGCTGGACCAAGCCTGCCAAATTTTGTGGCCGTAGGTCGAAAACTGACCGAGTTACGGTCATTGGCCCACCAGGGGACCCATTGCCTAGTCGGAGTTCTCTGGGGCCTTATGGGCGTCACACGTCACCTCAGATTACACCCAGGACCAAGCCTGCTGAATGATGTGGCCATAGGTCAATAACTGATTGAATTACAGTCATTGGCCCGTCAGGGGCCCCAGTGCCCAGCCGGGGTCCTCATGGACCCCATGGGCATCACATGTCATGTCAGATTGCACTCGTGATTAACCCTGCCAAATTTCGTCGCCGTAGGCCGAAAACTGACTGAGTTGCGGTCATTGGCCCGCAAGGGGCCCCAGTACCCAGTCGGGGTCCACAGGGGTCCCATGGGCATTACATGTCACCTCAGATTGCACCCGGGACCAAGCCTGCCAAATTTCATGGCTGTAGGGCGAAAACTGTCCTGCCAGGTACTTCTGTGCCCTCTGTGCTACTATGCAAACAATGGCCCTAATAGGTGTCAGAAGAGCTGATCCAAGCCATTCTGTTAGAATGACAGCTGCTCTGTGTGGGCGTGGCCTGCATGTGCCTGTGTGTGTGAGAGAGACAGAGGGAGAGACAATAACAGTTACATTTCAAATCTACACAACCATATGTTTCATGTAAAATCTCTGTGTCAGACCTCTCAAACAAACGGTCATAACTCCAAAAATAATTAACCGATCGCTATTCTGTAAAACGTATGTGGGAGAGGACCCCTTGCTGATCGCTATGACAAAAAAAAACTGTGTGGATTGATGAGAAATTGTCAGAGTTATGACAAGTTAAAAACACATGAAAATTTAGAAAAAGACAAATCAGAGTTGAAGCAATTATAATGGGGGTCAATGGGAGGAAAATCAATACCTAGTCTCAAACAAACCGTCATAACTCGAAAAATAATTTGTTAAATGATGAGATACTTTGGTGTCTGATTAAGAGGAAGTATCTCTACCATTTGAAGTTTAAATGGAGTTTCTAGATGAAAGTATAAGGATTTTAGACACGTTTGTTCAGTGAAAAAGTGAATTAATAAAAATCCCAAAAATCTCAGTTTCAAGCGATTTTGGACCTGTCAAAGAAATGATCATAACTCAAAAAATATTTAAGCAATCAATTATTTTTAAAGTTTTTGTGAGAGAGGAACCCTTGCTGATGGCTACGATATAAAATGGTGTAGATTGACAAAAAAGCCTCAAAGTTATGACAGGGTGAACACAAATGAAACTTTGGAAATAGCCTCCTCGGAGTTTCAAAAATTAACATGGCTGTCAAAGAGGGAAGTTTTAGTCCCTAGTCCCGAACAAATCATCATAACTCGAAAAATCATTTGTTTAGCGATGCAATCTTTTGATGAATTATGAAGGGGAAGTATCTCTACCATTTGCAGTTTAAATGGAGTTTCTAGGTGAAAGTATCAGGATTTTAGAGAAGTTTGTTCAGTGAAAAAGTGAATTAATCGATTTTCCCTGAAATCTAGAGTGCACACTCTAGCTTCTGCCCTATTCAATGAATGGAGTTATATTTAAAGAGTGATAGAAAGTGATCAAAGAGTGATATCTGTCCGAAACTTGAGATGATGGGTCTCGGAGAACCCAGGTCCGACCATGCCAAGTTTCGTGTTTGTAGCTCAAAAATTGAACGAGTTACGGCAGTTTTTAAAAAAATCCCATTCAAGTGATTGGGACGTTTTTTCGCACAAATGCGTGTAGCGTGCGAATGCAAAAACATTTCTCTTTGGTATCGACAAGCACACTTCTCCAGAACATGCCGAACATTTGGGTGTTTGTCTCGTGTCGATATCTCGAAAACTGTAGGAGGAGATACGAACCGAAAATCAGGTGGAATAATAATAATAACTAGAAAATGCAGTTCCTGCAGAAACTGCGAGTGTGTTGCGACGGTGCGTTACCCTGTGACGTGCATCAGGGACCGAGTATGTAGTTCGAAAGCTGACTGTAGTCATTGTAGTCACCTCAGGGTATGACATGTTACCTCAGATTGCACCTGGGACCAAGCCTGCCAAATCTCGTGGTCATAAATCAATAACTGACTGAGTCACGGTCTGTGCCCTGCCGGGGTCCACAGGGGCCCCATGGACATCACATGTCACCTCAGATTTCACCCGGGACCAAGCCTGCCTAATTTTATGGCCGTAGGACGAAAACTGACTGAGTTACGGTCATTGGCCCGCCAGGGGCCCCAGTTCCCCTGCCAGGGGTCTACAGGGCCCCATAGGCATCACATGTCACCTCAGATAGCATGCAGCACCAAGCTTGGCGAATTTCGTGGTCATCAATCAATAACTGACTAAGTCACGGTCAATGGCCTGCTAGGGGCCCCAGTGCCCTGCTGGGGTTCACAGGGGCCCCATGGGCCTGACATTTCACCTCAGATAGCACGCAGAACCAAGTCTGCCGAATTTCGTGTTCATAATTCAATACCTGACTGACTTACGGTCATTGGCCCACCAGGGGCCCAAGTGTCCTGCTGGGGTCCACAGGGGCCCCATGGGCATCACATGTCATGTCAGATTTCTCGTTGGACGAAGCCTGGCAAATTTTGTGGCCATAGCTCGAAAACTAACAGAGTTACGGTCAGTGGCCTGCTTGGGGCCCCAGTGTCCAGCCGGGGTCAGCAGGGGCCCCATGGGCATCACGTGTCACCTCAGATTTGACCCTACATCAACCCTGCCAAGTTTTGTGGCCATAGTTTGAAAACCGACCGAGTTACGGTCATTGACTCGCCAGTGGCCCCAGTTCCCAGCCGGGGTCCACAGGGGCCCCATGGCCATGACATGTCACCTCAGATTTCACCCAGGACCAAGCCTGAAAATTTTGTGGCCGTAGGTCGAAAACTGGCCGAGTTTTAGTCATTGGCCCGCCTTAGGCCCCAGTGCCCAGCCGGGGTTCTCTGGGGCGTTATGGGCGTCACATGTCACCTCAGATTGCACCTGGGACCAAGGCTGCTGAATGTTGTGGCCATAGGTCAATAAATAACTGAGTTACAGTTTAGTAAAGCCATGTAGTAATTGTCATGTAATGCGATTCACATAAGAGCTGTCTGGCCCTTTAAGAGTGAAGGAGTCAGCTAGTGTGTAGTGAACAGTAGTGAATTGAGCGTTTCCGGCTGTGCCGGCCATGTTTTACTCTGTGCTTGTATGGATTACAAGTGATGTTTAACTCGACTTAAAGGTTTGGACTGTTTAATTAATGACAATATTTTACAGTAATGATGAAGCCTTCATATTACACATATTGATGCAAATCTAACTTCAAAGAATCCGTCTTTCATTGCGATGTGCTCTCCGTGTGTGGGCGTGCCTGCGTGTGTGTTTGAATCGAATGGCACAGAGCAGTCTGAGCTCTTCCTTCGTGCATTTCGTGCAGCCCTCAACCAAAAGTACTCATAAACAGGAGAAAGTAATTTTTGTTGAAACGTACGAGATATTGGATGTGTGATGAAGGGGAAGTATGTCTACCATTTGAAATTGAAATGGAGTTTTCTAGGTGAAAGTATTCAGGATTTTAGACACGTTTTGTTCAGTGAAAAGGTTGACTTAATCGAATTGCCCTGAAATCTAGAGTGCACACTCTAGCTTCTCTGCCCTATTCAATGAATGGAGTGATTTTTAAAGAGTGATAGAAAGTGATCAAAGAGTGTTATCTGTCCGAAACTTGAGGTGATGGGTGTGGGTCAGCACAGGTCCGACCATGCCGAGTTTGGTGTTTGTAGCTCCAAAATTGACCGAGTTACGGCAGTTTTAAATAAAATCCCATGCAAGTGAATGGGACTTTTTTTCGCACAAATGCGAGAGTAGCGTGCGAATGCAACAACATTTCTCTTAGCTATGAACAAGCACACTTCTCCGGATTATGCCGGACGTTTTGGTGTTTGTCCCGTGTCGATATCTCGAAAACTGTAGGAGGAGATGCGAACCGAAAATCAGGTGAAATAATAATAAAAATAATATTTGGAAGAACAATAGTGTGTTGCTTGCGCAACACACTAATAATATTTGGAAGAACAATAGTGTGTTGCTTGTGCAACACACTAATAATAATAATAACTAGAAAGTGCAGTTCCTGCAGAAACTGCGAGTGTTTTGCGGCGGTGCGTGCCCCCGGCGACGTGCATCAGGGACCAAGTATGTAGGTCGAATGCCATTCGACCATTGTAGTCATTGTAGTCACCTCAGGGTATGACATGTTACCTCAGATTGAACCCGGGACCAAGCCTGCCAAATTTCGTGGCCGTAGGTCGAAAACTGACTGAGTTACGCTCATTGGCCCCGTTAGAAGCCCCAATGCCCAGCCATGGTCCTCATAGGCCCCATAGACATGACAAGTCACGTGAGATTGCACCCAGGAGCAAGTCTGCCGAATTTTGGTGCCGTAGGTCGAAAACTGACTGAGTTACGATCATTGGCCCGCCAGGGGCCCCAGTGCCCTGCTGGGGTCTACATGTCACCTCAGATAGCACGCAGGATTAAGCCTGTCGAATTTCGTGGTCATAAATCAATAACTGACTGAGTCACGATCATTGGGCCGCTATTGCTGGGGTTCACAGGGGCCCCATGGGCATCACATCTCACCTCAGATTTCACCTGGGATGAAGCCTGCCAAATTTAGTGGCCGTAGGTGGAGTGAGTTACAGTCATTGGCCTGCCAGGAGCCTCAGTGCCCTGCTGGGGTCCACAGGGGCCCCTTGGGCATCACATGTCACCTCAGATAGCACCCGGGACCAAGCCTGCCGAATTTTGTGGTCATAAATCAATAACTGACTGAGTTACGGTCATTGTCCCACCAGGGGCCCAAGTGCTCTGCCGGTGTCCACAGGGGCCCCATGGGCATCACATGTCACCTTAGATTTCACCCTAGACCAAGCCTGCCAAATTTTTTGGCCATTTGTTGAAAACCGACTGAGTTACGTTCATTGGCCCGCCAGTGGCCGCAGTGCCCAGCCGGGGTCCACAGGGGCCCCATGGCCATCACATGTCACCTCAGATTGCACCCGGGTTCAAGCCTGCCAAATGTCATGGCTGTAGGGCAAAAACTGTCCTGCCAGGTACCTCTTTGCCCTCTGTGGTGGTATGCCAACAATGTAAGTTCCTACTTCAGACTTAGGAAGTATGCAAGTCCGAAGTTGGCGTACTTGGTATTGAGCAATGGCCGTATTGTCATTTTTACTGCATGAAATATTAATCTCTATATATTATTCTTTCATGCCGATTTAGTAAAGCCATGTAGTAGTTGTCATGTAATGCGATTTACATAATAGCTGTCTGGCCCTTTAAGAGTGTAGGAGGGAGATAGTGTGTAGTGCACAATAGTGAATTGAACGTTTCCGGCTGTGACGGCCATGTTTTACTCTGTGCTCGTGTGGATTACAAGTGATGTTTATCCCGACTTAAAGGTTTGGACTGTTTAATTAATTACAATATTTTACAGTAATGATCAAGCCTTCGTATTAAACATGTTGTTGCAAATCTAAGTAAGAAGAAGAATCCATCTTTCATTGCGATGTTCTCTCTGTGTGTGGGCATGGCCTGCGTTTGTGTTTGAATCGAACGGAACAGAGCCCCGTCTCTGGTCTGCCTCTTTCATTTCAGAGGTGTCAAACAAACGCTCATAACTGGAGAAGTAATTTGTTGAACGTGGAGATACTTGTTTCATGAAAGAGAAGTATGTCTACCATTTGAACTTTAAATGGAGTTTGTAGGTGAAAGTATAATGATTTTACACACGTTTGTTCCGCGAAAACAGTGACAGAAAGACCGTTTAGAGAGTGACATTCAAGCGATTTTGCACCTCTCAAACAAATGGTCATAACTCAAAAAAAGTGTAACCAATCAATTATCTGAAAAATTTTTGAGAGAGGACCTCTTGCAGATCGCTATGATATAAGATGATGTGGATTGACGAAAAAGGCTCAAAGTTATGACAGGTTAAACACAAATGAAACGTTGAAAAAAGGCGCCTCACCGTTCCCAAATTTAACATGGCTGTGAATGAGGGAAGTTTCAGTCCCTAGTCTCGAACAAATCGTCATAACTCGAAAAATAATTTGTTTACGGAAGAAATAGTTGGCTGATTTATGAAGGGGAAGTATCTCTACCATTTGCAGTTTAAATGGAGTTTGTAGGTGAAAGTATCAGGACTTTAGAGACGTTTGTTCAGTGAAAAAGTGAATTAATTTCCCTGAAATGTAGAGAGCACACTCTAGCTTCTGCCCTATTCCATGAATGGAGTGATTTTTAAACAGTGATAGAAAGTGTTTGTAGCGTGATCGCTGTATCTCCCTCTCTTTACCTTCTTCCCCCAAGTCGTAAACTTTACAACATCTTGGAATTCAAGAAGGCCCTACATCTGGACAGGATCTTAACCCCCACCTTTGACTCCAACGGTTAACTCTTTCCCAAACCGACATACAACCTTTGACATCCATAATCATAAATTAAGCCCATGTGCTAATTTTGAATGGGGGTTTCAACGTTTCAAGGCCACCAGGCTTTCTTAATTGTCTTCTGACTTTTGCAAAAATTAACGACTTTCTTTCCCCATAGTTGAACTCTGTCATCACAGCCTCTTTTGCAAACCTTATCACCCAAGCCTGGCGCCAGAAAGACACCCCTGGAGATTTACGACATCAAGAAACGGTCAAGAAACTATGGCCTTCCCTCTTGAAAAAACCAAGAACTCAGCTTTTGTTCTAAAGAGACAAACTTTAATTGTACTCAACTCTTTCTGGGAACAAATTATCTTCATCGAAACCTTTTAATTACATAACAGATATATTTGATCCGAGAAGTCCAAACACGCTCTATACATTTAAAATGCTTCATACAAAGAGTTGATCAAAGGATATTCTTTATTCCACACACCATTATGATCATACATATGTTATGTTACTGAATTATGTATCGTCATATCTACTTGATTGAGTTTTAGTATATTATCTTTTTGTTTTTGATTTTAGTTATCTGGTTAGTATTTGGGCTTATAGAAATAACAGCTTTTTGCCTTCTGTTTTGATCGATCGGGGGTTTTAATATTTGTGCAACCAACATGAAGTTAGTTTACATGTCCCGTTCCTCCCACAGCTTGTATTAATCATAGTATTGTTTAGTTAAAAGTATAGTAAATGCCTGCGCTGTAGTTAGAATGCTTTAACGATGTTCTAAGTTATCAATTCAAGGTGCTTTTGATCATCTGAACCTTACAACGAAGTCTGCATCTAAACTTGTAACTTTGAGGATTTTCGGTTATTGTGTGATACTTTTCAATCTCTTTTAGATACGTAGGAATATTATTTAATCCAAGTTAGACGTCTGTGGCTTATGGTGAAATAAGGCAACCGCGATAGGAGAGCTTTACTGAGGAGTCAGCTTCTCATTGGCTAAGTAAGGGCAACTCCTTATGCCCCGCCTCCAGCCGCCCCCCGAGCTGAAACATTCAAAAGGCAACGCGTGACGACCACGTAGTGAGCTAGCTTCAAGTTTCATGTTTCAAGTCTTGTGTCTTTATGTTCTTTAAGTCTATCTTTTGTCTTTTATAATTTTTCCTTTTTGTAACGTTATTGATTATTCATTTTACTCAAGTTTTCGCGTTTTACTTTAAAGTTTCCTGTATACAGCAGTCTTAAGTAGTTCGGTATCGCTGAACTAGAAGATAGTTAAAAGAAAAACCAGACTCTAAGCTCGACAATTTTTTGTACCATACAAGTTCTTCAAGTTTTGTCGAAGCTCGTGGTGCTAGAACGTGCTCGACTCCACCTTTATCTGTGGCCAAGATAGAATCCGAGTCGCACGTCCGCAAGTCGAGGTCAAGGAACCTGATCACCAACAGCTGGGAAAAAGCCAAACCGGAGCGAGGCCCTCAACCCATCTGTGGTCCCACGGACCAAAGACACGGACCGGAGGCCTATAGCCAAGATCTTACAGTCCACCAAACAGGAGCATCAGAATCTGAAGATTTTTACCGCTTCAGTTCCATGTGTGACGTCAGACGAAAGGCAGAGGCCCGGTTCCGTTCCATCTTCTTCGCGTGAGCCTCCACAAAGCAATCGGCAAGGTCCACTGTGTGGCTGTTCTGGGTCCCTGATCTATCGTACTTTGTGTGTTAAGTAAAACCACACGCTTCAACATAGACTTATTCACGCCTAAGTAATTTAACATACTATCCACACTCAACGTAATTAAGGTTACCAGTAGCATTGCAACGTTAGTAATTATTACGCGACCGATAAGTTACATAGAGTCATCTTGGTTTCTGATTTTATTACTGTAAGGTGTACGCTTGCCATTATTCCCTGTTCTCCATACTGCGATATATACATGTTCATCGTCATTTTATGATTTTAACTCTGTGATACACTCGTTATTACCTTAGATAATCTGTTGGTATTTGCCTTGTGTTGTAGTTAATAAACTTGTTTATAAACTTTTTGAATTTACCGCCTGGTTTGAGAGCTCATTCATTCAGAAGATCGAGAAAACTACTTGGAATTCACTATTCAGAACTAGACTGATCAAGTTTGTTGTTTCTTTTTCCTGGTTTCCAAATCGGCCAGTGAATTATTTATACTTATCATTAATCGATTTGGTGGTGCCTCGTATTTCTTAATTAATTAATATATATTTTAATTAATAAAGTTTAATTAAAAATTAATCCAATTAAAGTGTAGTCTTAGTTTGCTACGTGTTCAAAGACTGCAATCTGTGCGAAACTTGACCTGAGGGGTCTCGGTCAGCCCAGGTCCGACCATGCCAAGTTTGGTGTTTGTAGCTGAAAAATTGACCGATTTAGGGCAGTTTTTAAAAAAATTCCATGCAAGTGAATGGGACTTTTTTCGCACAAATGCGAGAGTAGCGTGCGAATGCAACAACATTTCTCTTAGCTATCGACAGGCACACTTCTTTCTGCAGAAACTGCAAGTGTGTTGCGACGGTGCGTGCCCCCGGCGACGTGCATCAGGGACCGAGTATGTAGGTTGAAAGCCATTCGACCATTGTAGTCATTGTAGTCACCTCAGGGTATGACATGTTACCTCAGATTGAACCCGGGACCAAGCCTGCCAAATTTCGTGGCCGAAGGTCGAAAACTGACTGAGTTACAGTCATTCTCCCCGTTAGGAGCCCCAGTGCCCAGCCATGGTCCTTATAGGCCCCATGGGCATGACAAGTCACGTGAGATTGCACCCGGGACGAAGCCTGTCGAATTTTGGGGCCGTAGGTCGAAAACTAAATGAGTTACGGTCATTGTCCCGTCAGGGGCCCCAGTGCCCTGCTGGGGTGTACAAGGGCCCCATGGGCATCACATGTCACCTCAGATAGCACGCAGGACCAAGCCTGCCGAATTTTGTGGTCATGAATCAATCACCAGTTGTTTGTCCCGTGTCGATATCTCGAAAAATGTAGGAGGAGATACGAACCGAAAATCAGGTGGAATAATAATAATAATAAAAATAATATTTGGAAGAACAATTAGTGTGTCCATTCCATCTCCATACTGCGATATCATTAAATCATTTTATGATTTAACTCTGTGATACACTCGTTATTACATTAGATAATCTGTTGGTATTGCCTTGTTTGTAGTTAATAAACTTGTTTATAAACCTTTTTGAATTTACCGCCTGGTGTGAGAGTTCATTCATTCAAAGGTCAAGAAATATACTTTGAATTCACTATTCAGACCCAGACTGATCAAGTTGTTGTTCCCTCTTTAACTGGTCTCCAAATCTACCAGTGAATTATTCATGTTTATAATAATTATTTTAATAATAATCATTATCAAAGATTTGGTGGTGCCCCCTTTTTCTTAATTAATTAATAAATTGATATAATTTTAATTAATAAAGTTTAATTAAAATTAATCTAATTAAAGTGTAGTCTTAGTTTGCTACATGATCAAGCCTTCACTTCTCACGTATTTCCGGGTTTTATGTACCAAACGCGCACAGAAGTTAAACGCGCTGCTGCTTTGGATTTGAATGAGAGCAGCTGTGAGTCTGTTGGCGTGGCCTGCGAGTGTGTGTGTGTGTAAGTGTGTGTGAAAAAGGGGAGCCACAGCGTCTCTCCTCAGCCATGTTTAATGTAAAGTGTTTGTGTCAGACTTCTGAAACAAACAGTCATAACTCCAAAAATATTTCATATAATATAATCCTTGCTGATCGCTCTGACCTAAAAAAAGTGTGGATTGATGAAAAAATGGCCGGGTTATGACAAGTTAAAAACACATGAAAATTATAGTGAATGAGAGCCTTATCACTACGTAGTCCCAAACAAATCGCCGTAACTCGAAAAATAATTTGTTGAACTACGAGATATTTTGTTGTGTCATTAAGGGGAAGTATCTGTACCATTTGAATTTTAAATGGAGTTTCTAGCTGAAAGTATAATGATTTTAGACACGTTTGTTCAGCGAAAAACTGAGTGAATGTACATGGGTAAAATGTCAGTTTCAAGCAATTTCGGACCTCTCAAACAAATGGTCATAACTCGAAAAATATTTCACCAATCAATTATCTGAAAAGTTTGTGTGGGAGAGGACCCCTTGCTGATTGCTATGACATAAAATAGTGTGGATTGATGAGAAAGTGTCAGAACACAAGTTAAAAACACCTGAAAATGCAGAAACAGCGAACTCACAGCTCAGGCAAATACAATGGCAGTCAATGAGAGGGGAATAAGTACCTAGTCGTGAACAAATCATCATAACTCAAAAAAGAATTTGTTTACGGAAGAAATACTTGGATGATTTATGAAGGGGAAAGTTCTCTACCCTTTGTAGTTTAAATGGAGTTTCCAGTTGAAGGTATCAAGGTTGTAGACACGTTTGTTCAGTGAAAAAGTGAATTAATCGCATTTGACTTCAAGGTACAGTGCCACACTCTAGCAGCATCCATAGAGAATGAATGGAGTGATTTTGAAAAAGTGATAGAAAGTGTTCAAAGAGTGCAATCTGTGGAAAAGTTGACCTGAGGGTTGTTGGTGAACCACCGAATATCATTGCCATAGGTCAAAAATTGACTGACTAATGATCATTGGCCCATCAGAGGCCCCAGTTCCCAGCCGGGGTCCACAGGGGCCCCATGGGCATCACATGCCACCTGAGATCGAACCCGGGACCAAGCCTGCTGAATATCGTGAAAATAGGTCAAAAACTGACTGAGTTACAGTCATTGGCTTGCCAAAGGCCCCAGTGCCCAGCCAGGGTCCACAGGGTCCCCATGGGCATCACAATTCACCTCAGATTGCACCCCAGACCAAGCCTGCCGAATTTCCTGGCTGTAGGTCAAAAGCTGACTGAGTTACAGTCACTGGCTTGCCAGGGCCCCAGTGCCCAGCCGGGGTCCACAGGGGCCGCTTGTGCATCACATGTCATGTCAGATTGCACTCAGGTCCAAGCCTGCCGAATTTCGTGGCTGTAGGTCAAAAATTGACTGAATTACGGTCATTAACCTGGCAGGGGACCTGGTCCCCAGGCGAGGTCCACAGGGGCCCCATGGGCATCACATGTCACCTCAGATTGCAGCCGGGACCAAGCCTGCCAAATTTCGTGACTGTAGGTCGAAAACTGACTGAGTTACAGTCATTGGCTCACAAGGGACCCCAGTGCCCAGCCGGGGTCCACAGGTGCCCCATGAGCATCACATGTCATCTCAGATTGCACGCAGGACCAAGCCTGCCGAATTTTGTTGCAATAGGACGAAAACTGACTGAGTAATGGTCATAGGCCCACCATGGGCCCCAGGGCCCAGCCAGGGTCCACAGGTGCCCCATGGGCATCACATGTCACCTCAGATTGCACCTGGTACCAACCCTCCCGAATTACATGGCCATAGGTAGACAACTGACTGATTTACAGTCATTGGCCTGCCAGGGGCCCCAGTGCCCAGTCGGGGTCTACACAGGACCCATGGGCATCACATATCAACTCAGATTGCACCCGGGATGAAGCCTGCTGACTTTCGTGGCCATAGGTAGAAAACTGACTGAGTTACATTCACTTGCCTGCCAGAGGCCCCAGTGTCGAGCCGGGGTACAGAGTGGTCCAATGGGCATCACATCTCATCTCAGATTGCACCCGTGATCAAGCCTGCCAAATTTCGTGGCTGTAGGATGAAAACTGACGGTCATTGGCCCGCCATCGGCCCCAGTGCCCAGCCGGGGTCCAGAAGGGCCCCATGATCATCACAAGTCACCTCAGATTGCACCCAGGACCAAGGTTGCCGAATTTTGTGGGCCTCTGTCAAAAACTGACCGAGTTACGATTCATAAACTTTTGGCCCATTCATTTCCCATGGGAAAGTTTGGGACTTTGCGGGGCCCCTAAGGGGCCCCCCAAAATCCGATTGGAAGGCCCTATACAAGCACACCATTCCCGACCCAACCGGACGCAATGGCACTGGCCTGAGGGGCCCCAGTGCCCACCCGGGGTCTTCACGGGCCCCATGGGCATCACATGTCACCTCAGATTGCACCCGGGATCAAGCTTGCCGAATTTCGTGGACGTAGGTCAAAAACTAACTGAATTACAGTCATTGGCCCCCAAGGGGCCCCAGTGTTCAGCTGGGGTCTACAGGAGACCCATGGGCATCACATGTCACCTCAGATTGCACCCAGGATCAAGTTTGATGAATTTTGTGTCCATAGGTCGAAAACTGACTGAGTTACATTCATTGACCCCCCCTGGGACCCTAGTGCCCAACCGAGTTACGGTCATTGGCACGCCAGGGGCCCCAGTGCCCAGCAGGTGTCCAAAGGCGCCCCATTGGCATGACATGTCACCTCAGGTTGCACCTGGGACCAAGCCTGCCGAATTTCTTGGCCGTAGGTCAAAAACTGACTGAGTTACGGTAATTGGCCCGCCAGGGGCCCTAGTGCACTGCTGGGGTACCAGAGACCCCATGGGCATCACATGTCACCTCAGATTGCACCCGTGACCAAACGTACTGAATTTTGTGGCCGTAGGTCAAAATCTGAATGAGTTACAGTCATTGGCCAGCCAGAGGCCCCAGTTCCCAGCTGGGGTCCTCAGGGTTCCCATGGGAATCACATGTCACCTCAGATTGCACCTGTGACCAAGCCTGCCGAATTTTGTGGCAGTACGTCAACAACTGACTGAGTTACGGTCATTGGCCCACCAGGGGCACCAGTGCCCAGCCGGGGTCCAGAGGGGTCCCATGGGCATCACATGTCACCTCAGATTGCATCTGTGACCAAGCCTCCCGAATTTTGTGGCAGTAGGTCAACAACTGACTGAGTTACGGTCATTGGCCCACCAGGGGCACCAGTGCCCCAGCCTGCGTCCACAGTGGCCCCATGGGCATCACATGTCACCTCAGATTGCACTTGGGACCAAGCCTGCTGAATTTCATGGCCGTAGGTCGAAAACTGACCGAGTTATGGTCATTGGCCCGCCAGGGGCCCCAGTGACCAGTCGGGGTTGAGAGGGGTCCCATGCAAATCATAGGTCACCTCAGATTGCACCCGGGACCAAACGCACCGAATTTTGTGGCCGTAGGTCAAAAACTGACTGAGTTACGGTCATTGGCTTGCCAGTGGCACTAGTGCCCAACCGAGGTCCACAGAGGCCCGATGGGCATCACATGTCACCTCAGATGCAAGGTGAGACTTAAATTCAGCATAACTCATGTCACACTGTGAAAGGACATCGTCTATGCTTTCAATTGAAAACTTTGGATCATTTAAGAAATCCCACACTTTCTTGAGTTGTTCTTTTGCCTGCACTGTGGAATCTGGTTCATCAGGATTCTGCCCTCTTGGTCTTGTTATAAATGTGGACTTCACTGGAGGTCTGGGAAATCTAAAGCGACAATGTTTCTTTCCCTTCTTGCATGATTTTGTGTGGTTTCTTTTGTGGGACTGCACCTGGTTCACAATCTCATGCAGTTTTGGATCTGTCTGTTCATCAGGCAGCTGGCATGTTATGTATTTATCAATAAATTCAGTCACCTCTTCATCAGAGTTGCTCTCAAATTCTGGTGCATCCTTTATCCAGAAAAGGCAGTGGATATGTGCTGATCCTTTGGCCTGGAATTCTACCCTATAAAACATGTCAATTACTTCGCCTATGGGCTGAGTAGGAGAGAAAATTAAGTCTCTCATTAGAGCCTCTACTCGTTTCTCAAACATTCTAATGACTGTTACAGGATTAGTTCTTATAATTTCACATTTGCTGGCCCAGTCCATATCAGGGAAGCTTACAGTTTGACCCTGCTGTCTTTTGATGATTGTTATTATCTCAGGCCACCTCATTTCAGCTGCACTGAATGTGCAGAAAAAAGTTGGGATTCCCAACTGTCTCAGCATAGTAAACAGATCTTTCATGGTTTTCTCCCAGTAAGCTTGGGTTCCTCGGAGTGGCTGCATGAATCGCATTGCTTCCCCTTGTTTAATAAGGTTCTGAAGTTGACATTTGTCTTTCAGCAATTCATTGTTTATCCTGCGACCATCCTTTGTGTAAACTTTGCCTTTACGCATCTGAATAGACATGCTTGACATCGCAAAGTGCATCTCTGTTACAAACTGGGCAAGGAAAATGTAGTTTGTATCCAATGCAAAGCGATTGTCAGCACTGAAATGCCTTACATTAAAATATCTATTTGGGGAGTCGCTGTGGCTCATCGAGTGTATTGGTACCTGTTTTAAACTGCACTGGAAATGCCATTGATTATAAATTAGGAGTTTTGAAAAAGCTTACTGGGCGATTTCCTTCAGCAGGAGCAATGGAGTAGACATTGTCTCCAAATGCCAGAATTTCATGGTCAAAAGCAACCGCGTAGCCTTGCTGTACATTGTCGGGCTGGTTTTCTGTGTCAGCCTCATTTTTTTCAGACTCTGTGTCACTGCTATTCATGATGTCAAGGTTTTCAAAAATGTCACAATCAGCATTTTCTGCTAAAGAGACATCACTGTATTCGGAGTTTCAGTAGTGCAGCTTGCACTTTTTTCATATCTAAGTTCTGAAACTGATAATGTCCTTTATAACAGAGATGTCTCTTCAGTTTTACCTTCAACAGTTGGGACGCTGAAGGTGGGCGGGGCAAACTCTTAACAGCTGTTTCAACTTCAGATGGAACGCAGACTACAGCCCCATGTATTGCTCTCTGTTGTCCTTTTGGGAGATAAATTATCTTTGCAAATGTTATAAATTTTGCAATGACATGTCTCTCAAGCACATTTAAACCCTGAAGTTAATCAGGAATTGTACTAAGTTGCAAGTGGTTTGCCACTGCAATAGATGGCAGGTGTCCAGACGTCAGGTTCTCATGACAAGAGTGACAAATCCATTCCCCTCTATGTTCTGGGAGTCTACACTTTTCTATGCAGTCCTCATTACAAACATGAGCAAAACTCCCAGTTCTGAAAAAGGAAGCAAGTTCAAGGTCTTTGGTGTATGACTGGGACCTGTATGTCTTTACCTGGTTAGGGAATAGACACCGATGGCAGCCAGTACAGATAAAGGTAGGTCCGTGCTGAATATTTGATTTAAACAGGGCTTTTTCTATTAATTGAGCTTTTAGATCAACGCTACTTTGTATTTCCTTTGTAAAATCTACAACGGCTTTGTATTTGCCTTTTATATGATCAGCGCAGCGTATGGTATGGAAAGCTTTGGGGTTGTGGGTGTAACTCAATTTAAAATAATGCTTTGACATTTGCTCCCTGTGTTTAGATCTATAAACCATATTATCATAATATCTTTGCCTGATTAACTCCTTTTGTTTCTGTTTAATATCAGAGTCCTCTCTGTAACGATGCCTGATTAACTCGTTCTGTTTTTGCTGAACATTAATGTTATCTCTGTAATGGTGCCTGGTTAAGTATTTTTGTTTGACCTGGAAATCAGAGTCCTCTCTGTAACTTGTATCTCTCTGTATTTCTGTCAGCATCTTTTCTTTTCTCTTTTCTTCTTCTCTCTTCATTCAACAATTGTTTTTCTACTTTTTGAAAATCTAGTGTTTTAGCTTTGAAGCATATTTTCTTCTGCTTTTATTCAGTTTTGTTATGACAGCTTTTGTTGGATGCTCATTTTCTGTAGATATAGTCAGATTTGTGCTTAGTGCCATTTGTACCACACTTGCCTCATCATTGGTACCCAGACGTACTTCAGGCTTTTCAGAATCAGAATCAGAAACACTTTATTTCGGCAGGTATGCTACATATACGAGGAATTTGTTTTGGTGATACATGCAATAATACACACAATAGTCCACATAGTAGTACGAACAATACACATAATAGTACAAATAATTACACATGTATGACATGTAACATATAACATATTTAACAGGCCTGACAGCACACGGACTGTTAACCATTATTTATCAACAGTTGCCCAAGAGAACAACTTTGGTTAAAAAGTGTTACAGCTCTGGGGAAAAAGCTGTTGGCATGTCTTGACGTGTTTGTTTTTATTGTCCTGAGTCTTCTGCCAGATGGAAGAGTCTGAAAAAGGTGATGTCCAGGATGAGACGGGTCTGCTATAATTTTGCTGGCACGCTTCAGCACTCTGCTGTTGTAAATGTCCTGAAGCGTTGGCAGATTATATCCAATGATCCTCTCTGCTGTCCTGATTGTACGCTGGAGTTTGGCCCATTCATGTGATGTTGAGGAACCAAACCAGATGGTGATAGAGGATGAAAGGATGGACTCTATGATTGCTGTGTAGAACTGGATCAGCAGACTCTGTGGCAGGTTAATGTTCTTCAGCTGTCTCAGGAAGAACATTCTCTGCTGAGCCCTCTTGGTGATGGAGAGTGTGTTCTTTTCCCACTTTAGGTCGCTGGATAAGGTGGTGCCCAGGAACTTAAAGTGACTCCACCACTAAGACCATAGAGCCATTCATTGTGAGGGGGTGTATGGAGGGCGTGTTGTGCCTGAAATCCACCACCATCTCTACAGTCTTTTGTGTGTTGATCAGCAGGTGGTTGTTGCTGCACCAGGAGACCAACAGCTCGACTTCCTTTCTATAGGCAGACTTGTCACCATTTGTTATGAGGCCCACCACAGTGGTGTCATCAGCGAACTTAATGATCTTTACACCTGGTTCCTTAGAAACACAGTCATTGGTATAAAGACTAAAAAGAAGGGATGAAAGCATGCAGCCTTTTGGTACACCAGTACTTAGGTTCCGCTGGTCTGAAATGTGTTTTCCTAGCCGTACCTGCTGTGTCCTATTTGACAGAAAGTCCATGATCCACTGGCAGATGGCATCCGGCACAGACAGCTGGGACAGTTTGACCTGCAGCAGCTCTGGCACTATGGTGTTAAAGGCTGAGCTAAAGTCCACAATAGAACTTGAGCATAGCTTCCAGGACTGTCGAGATGCTGTAGCATGAAGTGCAGGGCCACGTTGACTGCATCATCGACAGATCTATTTGCTCTGTATGCAAACTGCAGGGGATCTAGTAAAGGATTAGTGATGGTCTTCAGGTAGGCTAGGATCAGGTGTTCAAAGACCTTCATGACTACAGATGTCAGGACTACAGGTCTGTAATCATTCAGTCCAGAAATGTTTGTTTTTTGGGGGACTGGTATGATGGTAGATGTTTTGAAGCATGAAGGAACAGAGCAAAGTTCTAATGATCTGTTAATGTTGGTGAAGGTCGGCGCCAGTTGATTGCTGCAGTGCTTAAGGGTGGATGGAGAGATTCCGTCTGGCCCAGGAGCTTTTTTCACCTTTTGTTTTTTGAAGAGTCTGTTTACGTCCCGCTCGTTGATGGTTAAAGGAGCCAGGGACAGAGGTGAGAGAGCCAGTTAGGAGGAGGGTGAAGAATTAGTTGAGAATGGCTGTGAATTGTCCTTTTTGCATTCAAATCTGCAGTGGAATTCGTTCAGGTTGTTGGTGAGTTGACGGTCATTCAGGATCTCTTCGAGGCCTCTCCAGACTGAAGTTGGGTCACTAGCAGCAATCTGGCTTTTCAGCTTTTCTGAATATTCCTTTTTTGCTGATCGGATACCTTTCTCAAGCTTGTATTTGGCCTCTTTGTAGAGAACTCCACTCCACAGATCTCCACTCCTGAATGCTGCTTCCTTTTCCCTCCGAAGCTGTCTGAGTTCAGCCGAGAACCATGCTTTGTTGTTGCTGTATTTTACCCGTGTTGTAGTAGAAATACAGCTGTCCTCACAGAAACTGATGTATGATGCTACAGTGTCTGTATATTCATCCAAGCTTTTCATCACCTCCTTGAAGACAGACCAGTTTGTGGATTCAAAGCAGTCCTGTGGCATTTCAATGTCTTCACTGGTCCACTTCTTCACTGTTGTAGTGGCAGGCTTGTTAGTTTTGAGTCTCTGCCTGTATGTGGGAATGAGGTGAACGAGATTGTGGTCGGAATGTCCAAGAGCCGCATGCGTGACTGAGCAATAGGCATTTTTAACAGAGGTGTAGCAATGATCCAAAATGTTCCCTTCTCTCGTGGCACAGGTGACATGTTGTTTGTATTTCGGCATTTCTTTCATAAGATTTGCACTGTTAAAGTCTCCCGGAATGATGAGAAGTGAGTCCGGGTTGTCCCTTTCTACTTTCGTTATTTGATCGTCCAGTAGTTTCTGCCCATCTCTCATGCGCACATCCGGCAGAATGTAAACAGTGACCAGAATGAATGAAGAAAACTCTCTGGGAGAGTAGAATGGTCAACAGTTAATGAAAAGTGATTCTAGATGACGAGTGCATGATTTTAACAGTACCGTTGCGTCTTTACACCAGTGTTCACTGATGTAAAAGCAAAGTCCTCCTCTTGTTTTGCCGCTAAGCTCCGCGTCTCTGTCCGCTCGGTGCAGCTGAAAGCCAGGGAGATGCAGCGCGCTATCAGGGTTCAGCTCCGAAAGCCAAGTCTCCGTGAAGCATAGCGCAGATGTGTTAGAAAAATCCCTGTTAGTTTGGTTGAGCAGGAGTAGTTCTTCCAGAAGTACTTTAGTTAGAAGTACAGTAGTTCTTTGTTGTGCAGAGATCGCAGATTGGAGAGGAACAAAGACGGTAACGGTGTTCGGACTCCACGTCGCCTCATCTTTACAAGCGCTCTGGCTCGTCTGCCTCTCCTCCGCTTTCTGGCTAGGTTGAGTAGAGCCAGCGCACCAGTTGTGAGAATTTCTAAAAACTCTGAAGGATTTTGAGGAAACTCCGGAATAAAAGTTGGTGAAACATTGTCTCTGAAGGTCAGTAACTGTTCTTTGCTCCAACTGACCGAGTTTGACGCACAATAGGTTACATTAACAAACAAAACCCAACACAAAACATAGAGAGCTCTCACCGAGGCAGCCATCCGCGGCGCCATCTTGCCACATACATCTTTTTAATATGAAGATCACCACTGGCTTAGTAATGTCATACTGCTGACATGAAGGGAATGACAGTGAGTGATGGAAGACCTGGAATAGCCTGCATGTCAGATCGGTCACATAACTAAATGTGACCACCACAGCTGTACCATTTTCTTCATGGCATGCACCATTAGCACTACAGGCATGTGGATCAAAGAAACCATATCTGTCTTGTGCATCTTTGAACAGACTTATGCACAAAGCTCCTACAATTAACAGGGCAAAAGAATATTCATTTCCAAGAGAGTTCAGACGACTTGGAAGGTTTTTAAACAGCTCCATGCCTGGTGGTGGACTGTCGAGCAAGGAACCACTGTGAGCATCTGATTTTATGACAGTGTACTGGCCTCGGTCAGTGCTGACTGTAGAAGCCAGCTCATCAAACTGTAAATACCTGCTCACAAATGCATTATTCAGCATTAACCTGTGCCTGATATCACAGTATAGTTGGTCTCCTCCTGTCAGTATGAGGTTTAGCCTTTCCTCATTTATGTTTTCTTCCTCATTGAAGTGTGCCAAAAACATGAGTGAATTGGTGACACACTGGCTATTTCGACTATCTGCTGACAAATGGCAATCTGCTTGGCTGAAGCATGCCGTTACTGAACTCTCCATTAGCATAACAAGTGTAGTAATATCTCTCCCATTGGTAGTCATGATGTCATCTGCCGAAACAGAACCAACTGCCTTCCACTGCAGTTTTTTGGCTTGGGAGTTTTTTTAATTTTTTTGGCATTTTGTTGTGTGTTTCCAAAACAGATTTTAATGGGTTACCTGTAATACTTACAACTGTACTTACTTACCTGTTCACTCACTTACCAGTGTAATAACACACTCGAACTGACACCTGTAAACAGAAAAAAGTTCAACTTGCTTTGCAGTCACACATAAATAAAGCTGTTAGCCATAAACATATTTTGCCATTTTCGTAGGAGACATTCCTAAAAGTGGGTTTTATGTCAGGTAATGTGGCTGTAATATGTGCCAGAGTGTATTATTATACATAGATATATAGAAAACTTTCAGCTTGATCCTCAATATCTTCATTTAGTGTATTTTACTCATCAAAAATATTGTTTAATAAATTTTTGGGAGATCAAGGGATTCATGTTTAAAGTTTTATAGGTGTGATGTCATACCCACGGATGTGATTGAGCCAAATTTAAAAACAGAAGCACAGGAAACTATGATAAGTGAAATGATGTAACACACTTTGGTAAGTGATCTTAAGGTTATAAAAGCTAAACCTTGATGTAGGATTTCTAAATTTTATACATATGAAAGATGCTTCTGAACTTTACCAGAAAATATAAAATCATATTTCGTTTTGAAGTTTTTCAAGTTTTGATTTTAGGAGGTAGATTTTCCTATTTCCAACTTTACCAATAGCAAATATGTTGGTGAGTTTTACTGTCAAAGTGGGACAGCAATTAACAGGTATTAGTCCTTCCAAAACTTAATCTGACTTTGACCTTTGTCCATTTATCATGTAAATAGATATTTAGAGAGTTATTAAAAATATTTTATATTTTGAGTACATCTTATTTAATACATTTTAATAGCCAATGTGATACCCAAGTAGCATACTGGTTAGCGAGATGTTTTAAAACTCAATTTTGATTTAATATCACTGTGCCTGTCTTTTATGTATTTGTAGCAAAACACTACACCATTCACTAAGCTATAAATAATGCATTTAATACACATGTAATAGTATGTAAGGTTTTCGTATGTAATCTTTTTATACTAAACATAATGCAAAACTTTTATGTTAAGGCAATAATAAGGTTTAGTATGATTGAATTAGTCTACATTGCTTAAGATATTAGTATATCTGCACACTAATCATAGGACAAAACAATGATATTATAAAAGTCTAAAGTTATATAATTAACAGTCGATTCCCTAAAAGAGCCAAAACTCCCATCACTACTTCTTCTTCTATCTGACTCTGCCACGCCCACGCACACAAAGATGGACACATACACACACACACACACACACACACACACACACACACACACACACACACACACACACACACAGACCTGACGGAGCACTTTTCGCTGATTTTGGCTGCTTTATTAAAATGAATACAAAGACTTCAATGGTAAATATTAGATGGAATGTTCAGCATGACGTTAAAAATTATACTCAAAACATTTGAGGCTTACGCCCTGGTAAAATGACTTGGCCACGCTTCTGCTGCTGCGGGCGTTTTATCTGTTCCTCTGATCACATCTCCTCAAAAACATGCGAGTCCCTGTTTATACTGTGTATACGTTAACTTAAACGCACAAATATAATTGTATTATGCATCCAAAGATTGTGTTTAAAGCTCTTGTTAACTTTATTGCGTGATAAACCCTGCACAGTGCAGGAAGCCTGGAGAGGGTAGCACAGCAGCTGGACTGTCAGCGAACTGACGACATTCATATCGGTTCCGTATCTACGTGCAACGCTCTGCAAAGTCCGTGCACCTGTCGCAAAATGTTTCCATAAATACAAATCAATAATTTCCTCAAATGCTGATTACCAACTATATATTGAAGTATATAACTGTATATTTAATAATTATACGAAAATAATTAATTATGTCTAATACAGACACGCTGATTGTTTGCTGTTTATATGGGTATGCCATATGCCATTTATAGCGCGATGCAGGTACAAGGCGCACACTTTTATCTTGCATGCACATTTATTTGAATGCACATATAAAATAGTTTCTAAAATACATGCATTTTACGCTGTGTTTTAGCTGAAATCACTCGCATGTTTTCTAACTCTTCGAACTGTGATAAAAGGCACTAAAAGCCTCAAAGCACAGTGCAAGACAGCGACGAAGTTTTTTACTTGGCCATAAAATTCGTAACATACATGATATTTAAGAGGTTTATATTTTTTTCTATTAAAAGTTGATAAGTAACTGCAAGTCTTTAATTTTAAGAACAAACACGATGATAAAGCTCAGATAATGCTAAACCACAGCTAGCTTTCACAGGCTACCGGGGTACATATCGGCTGCATTTTAAACAGGGCAATAAACATTAACATGATTTAGACTTACCGAATTAGATCAGATTCCCAGAATGAAGGTGACTGTAGGCTTTATAAGAAAGGGTTCCATAGGGTTCGTTGAAAACGCAGAAAAGGTGTATTCAAAATTCAGTGGCAGTTTGTCTCAAAGTGTATAGAGTGCAGAAAGGGCTGGAATGTACCATAACGGCTCAGTTTAAACAGAACTTACTCTGATCTGATTGGCCAACATGCTGAGCTGATATTACGTCACTCTGCTTTTCAGAAATATCTTCATATAGGAAATGTTTGCAAAATCCACAATTAAATGGTTCAAATACATTTATTATATATTAAGTATATTTAAATAAATTATAACAAGTACATTTTTTTTGTTTTAGCACGTATCATATACCATGCCCCACCCATCCCCCATCATAACAGCTCCCATTGTGTGCATACCTGCGCATGTGTGAGAAAGTAATGGATACAAATTCCAATCATAACAAGTGTGTTACAATTAAGTATGCATATAATATTATATCTATGTGTAAAGTGGTTACAACTCTAAAACAAATGGTCATAATACAGAAAATATTTAACATTTCACTTAAATTATATTATTTTGTTGGAGATTTACATGGCACTCTGTGGAAGGAATTTCAATACATACGTCAATACGTTCAATACATGACGAACAAATCATCATAATTCAAAAAATAATTTATTAAACGATTAGGTGTTTTAATGATTCATGCAGGGGAATGATCTCTGCCCTTTAAATGTTAAATTAAGTTTCTAAGTGAAAGTATAAACATTTTTGGCCAGGTTGTTCAGGGAAAAAGTGAATAAATCCGAATCTCAGTTAAATTTAGAGTGCGTGATGAGTGTCTTCATGAAGTGTATCAGGGGCCAATTTTAATGGCTTTGGATCAACAACTGACAATTACAGTCAATGCCCAGTCAAGGGCCTGTGTGCCCTGCCAGAGACGTCAGGAGTCCCAAAGACATCACATGTTACCTCAGAGTGTATCCGGGACACACATTTAGAAAAGCCAAATCGGAGTTGAGGCAATTATAATGGGGGTCAATGGGAGGAAAATCAATACCTAGTCCCGAACAAATCATCATAACTCGAAAAATAATTCGTTAAACGACGAAATACTTTGATGCGTCATTAAGGGGAAGTATCTCTACCATTTGAAGTTTAAATTGAGTTTCTAGATGAAAGTATCAGGATTTTAGATAAGTTTGTTCAGTAAAAAGTGAATTAATAAAAATCCCTAAAATCTCAGTTTCAAGCGATTTTGGACCTGTCAAAGAAATGGTCATAACTCCAAAAATATTTAACCAATCAATTATCTGAAAAGTTTGTGTGAGAGAGGACCACTTGTTGATCGACTTGTTGTACGATATAAAATGGTGTGGATAGACTAAAAAGCCTCCAAGTTATGTCAGGTTAAACACATGAAACTTTGGAAAAAACCTCCTTGGAGTTCCGAAAATTAACATGGCTGTCTATGAGGGAAGTTTTAGTCCCCAGTCCCAAGCAAATCATCATAACTCGAAGAATAATTTGTTTAGCAATGCCATCTTTTGAGAGTTATGAAGGGGAAGTATCTCTATCATTTGCAGTTTAAATGGAGTTTCTAGGTGAAAGTATCAGGATTTTACAGAAGTTTGTTCAGTGAAAAAGTGAATTAATCGATTTTCCCTGAAAGCTAGAGTGGCACACTCTAGCTTCTGCCATATTCAATGAATGGAGTGATTTTTAAAGAGTGATATAACATTTCTCTTTGCTATGACAAGCACACTTCTTCAGAACAGACCGGACGTTTTGGTGTTTGTCCCGTGTCAATATCTCAAACTGTAGGAAAAGATACGCGCAGAAAATTTGGTGGAATAATAAAAATACGCGACACACTAATAATAATAATAATAATAATACGACACACTAATAATAAACAGAATAACGGAATGAACAGAGTAATAATACTTTCGGATAAAAATAGTGTGATTGCCTATATAGGCAGTCACACTAATAATAGACGGAATACTAATACTTTTGGATATTGCGTGACACACTAATAACTAGAGAGGTGCATTTCCTGAAGAAAATGCGAGTGTGATTGCCACTTCCAATGGTCAATCCTGAGCCTACCTAAGGGGCCCCATGGGCATCACACGTCATTGCAGAATGCACCCGGGATCAAGCCTGCTGATTTTCGTGTCCGTAGGTCAAAAACTGACTGAGTTATGGTCAATGGCCTGCCAGGGGCCCCAGTGCCCAGCTGGGCTCCCCAGGGACCCAATGGGCTTTACATGTCACCTCAGATTGCACTTGGGACCAAGCCTGCTGAATTTCATGGCTGTACTTTGAAAACACACTGAGTTATGGTCATTGACCTGCCAGGGGAACCAGTGCCCAGCCAGAGTCTACAAGGGCCACATGGGCATAACATGTCATTTCAGATTGCATCCGGGACCAAGCCTGCCAAATTTCATGGCCATAGGTCGAAAACTGACTGAGGTACCGTCATTGACCCGTCAGGGGCCCCAGTGCCCAGCCAGGGTCCACAGGGGCCCCAAGGGCATTACATTTCACCTCAGATTGCAACCGGGACCAGGCCTACCAAATTTTATTTCCGTAGGTCAAAAACTGACTAAGTTACGTTCATTGGCCCGCCAGGGGCCCCAGTGCCCAGCCGGTGTCCTCAGGTGCTCCATTGGCATCACACGTCACCTCACATTGCACCCAGGACCAGGCCTACAGAATTTCATTTTTGTAGGTCAAAAACTGACTAAGTTACGGTCATTGGCCCGCCCAGGGGCCCCAGTGCCCAGCCGGGGTTCTCAGGGGCCCCATGGGCATCACATGTAACCTCAGATTGCACCCGGGACCATGCCTGCTGAATTTCAGGGCCGTAGGTCGACAACTGACGGTCATTGGTCCGCCAGGGTCCCCAGTGCCCAGCCGGGCTCCACATGGGACCCATGGGCATCACATGTCACCTCAGATTGCACCCGGGACCAAGCCTGCCGAATTTCAGGGCTGTAGGTCGACAACTGACGGTCATTGGCCCGCCAGAGGCCCCAGTGCCCAGCCGGTGTCCTCAGGTGCCCCATTGGCATCACATATCACCTCAGATTGCACCCGGGACCAAGCCTGCCGAATCTCGTGGCCGTAGGTCGAAAAACTGACTGAGTTATGATTCGTTAACTTTGGGCCCATTCATGTCCTATGGGAAAATTTGGGACTTTGCGGGCCCCTTGCGTAACACACTAATAATAATAATACGAAGAACAATTAGTGTGTCGCGCTAATAATAATAATACGAAGAACAATTACTGTGTTGTTGACGCAACACACTAATAATACGAAGAACAATTAGTGTGTCGCGCAAGCATAACACAAATAAGCGAAGTTTTAGTACCTAGTGCCGAACAAATTATAACTTGAAAAAAAAATTGTTTACCTAAGAAATTTTTTCATGATTCATCAAGGGAAAGTATCTCTGCCATTTACAGTTTAAATGGAGTTTCTAGGTGAAACTATCAGGATTTTTGACAAGTTTGTTCAGTGAAAAAGTGAATTAAACGATTGTCCTTGAAAGCTAGAGAGGTCAAAAGTGTAACAAAGGTCAAGGATGTTTTTGTACGTTTTGTACAGACAGAACTTTGTGGAAGGCATGCATTGTCAGCACGATTGAGTTGATTTGAGGAAGAAGATGTTTTGAACAGAGTGTCCAATCTGTCTGAACAATATGTAATGGAAAAGACCCAACAGCAGGAACGCTGAATAAGCGGAAAATGATTACAAGGTCTATGTTTATGGGCAGTGACTGAATGAGAATAACAAGGATGAAGCTGTCGGTTGAGAAAAGAGGAAGTGAAACAGAGGTTTAAAAGGAGCTCGAACAATGCTGTACTTTGGATTTCTTGTATTGAGATCGCCAGATCTGAAAATAAAGAGTGGACCTTGAACTTTCGTCGTTGGTAAGTGTTGTTTCCTAAGGGTCATAAAAGAACCTGCGAGGAGACGAAGGTCTACCTCAACAATTTGGTGGCCCGTACGGGGACCCTGAAGGGAATCCAATTGGTGAAAGGTGACTCGGACAGCTGGCATCTCACATAAAACTTCTGTCAAAGCTAAGCAGCGATTACGTTGCTATTCTTGCTATTTTATTTTTCATTGGTGATTAAGGAGGTTGTTGTGGGTGCCAGTTTTCCGAGAATTCCATTGACGGTGTGACAGGTTCATTCTTTCTGTTCTTTGCATGGTTGAATTAACCTTTGAAGTTTTGCTTTTGGCCGGCACACAAAGTTTTTAAAGAGCAAAAAGAGTGAAGTAAGAGTAACAAGAGTAAAGTAAGAGTAAAAAGAGTGAAGTAAGAGTAAAAAGAGTAAAGAGTAAATGAGGAAAAAGTGAAGGGAAAAGAGGAAAAGGTTGGAAAGACCTACAGGAAGCGCACCTGTGAAGATTCCGTGGTTGCCAGGTTAGCAATCCTACAGGTCGACTTGCAAAACTCTTGAACAATACAACACATACTGATTGTTTGGCTGCACATGTCTGGCAAACAACATACCCATGACTGGATGCAGTTAAGGTTTCATTCACGTAGAAGCAGGTGGGCCACGTGAATTGCTGTGTAAGGAAAGAACCCGAGGAGGGATTGCGGCCGCCTCAGATTTCTCGGACTGAGGTCCAGGATTGTCAGTAGGATGATTCAAACCAGGAGAGGAGACTAGAAGGGCAACGCACCCATGAGGTTTAGGGGTACCTTCTAAAACGGGTCATTACATATATATACTGATGATTTAGAGTGTGGTGGCAACCACTGGTTGGGAGGGACCTTTTTGTGTGCTGTTCAAAAGTATTGAGTTCTGCTTGTTTTGAATCTTGTATTGATGTTTATAAGTGTGGTAATGCCTGAATCTTCGTGGTTTTATGACCGGGATATATTTTGCGGCCAGGAAATGAGCAGTCACACGGTTTGCAGCAGATGGGTAATGCTGCACACCAAATAAGGAACTGGGAACGGCACGTCATTGTAAAATTTGTTGCCTGCCATACAAGTTAATATAATAGTGCACTGATACGTGAGCAAGAGTCATGGAATAAATAGAAACAGTGCCGAAAGGAAATGGAAGAAGTATTAGAAATGATGTGCTTTTACTATATGTATTAAGTGTAGTAGTGTCCATGTATACATAATCACACAAGTGTTCTGAAGTCAGTGAGTGATTGTATAGGAGGCTTGCAGGAAGTAGAGTAAAAGTAAGTAATGAATTACTAAGTGTTGGATTTTAGAAAGAATGAAAGAAAATAGAAAGAGACCAAGATAACTTGTGGTAGCACGTGAAAAGGCAGTGGAGAATAAAATTTGTGAAGGAAATCGAGAGAGAAAGATAATGAATTAGAAAGGCAGTTTGACTCATGGATTTATGAAAGGACTGAAATTGTCTTAAGTGTAAAGTAAAGTGTGATTGTGTTGGTTTCATTATTGTTGTCTTGTTGTGCTGTTAAAAGATAAACTGATATTTATATAAATAAAATAGATAAAATAAGGAAATAATAACTGAAAAAGCGGAGAGGAGATTTGAGGTTGAAATTATAGGGAAGTTGAGGTGTAGTATTGATATTTAATAAGAGGAGAGAATGCAGGGAATTAGAATAAAATATTGAGTAGAATGAGATAAGCTGAGTGTGTGTGAAACCTAAGTGTGTGTGTGTGTGTGTGTGTGACTGGTATTTGTGTGAAACTGCAGTGAAGGGGAAAAAGAAAACAGAAAAAGTAAACCTGTGGACGTGAATTAGAATAAAATACAGTGTAGAGATATTTAAGCAGGGCGGAAAGGGTTTAAAACAGAGTGCGCTATGAAAGGATGTAAAATAAGATACATCAATTACTTAATATAAGAACCAACTTAACAAAGGTATCAAAAGAGAAAATCAGATAACCACGACACGCTGTATGGTGTGATAATTATAGAAGTGCGGTCTACAAAAGTATGTTTACTAGGGAAATCTAGGGAATTCAAGGGAAATTTTGTCCTAAATATTAAAAATGTATATTTAGTTTGGTGTGATTTGATTAGTTGGTTGAAGAAGCATCATTTATATTTGGGTGGATAATTCTTCATTGTCATTGTTAACTGGTGAAAAATAAAATCTAAGCTCTTAAAATGGTATTATGTGAGTATATATTATCAATGGATTATACAGATTGCAATGTATGGATATTAATATTATAGTAAAGGGGGACAGAAGACATTTAAAACTGTCCCATTCTAACTATCTATTTGCTGCAGATAGATAGACCAGCAAATAAGTTTAGTATCTGATAGATTTTAGGAAAGGTTGTTTAGAAATATATAAAATAAACAAAGTATATAGAATATGTGAGCCATAAGTTCAATTGCTTGGATTAGGGAAATGTTGGAGTTGGTGGGTATAGTATGTTTTAATCTACCCCTAAAACAAGGTTGATAACGCTGAACAGAATTGAGTTAGAAGTGTTGGAACTTATTTATACAGTCGTATGAAAACGTTTGGGCACCCCTGATAATTTTCATGATTTTTCTTTATAAATCATTGGTTGTCCAGCTCAGCAATTTCAGGTAAATATATCATATAGCAGATGAACACCGTGATATTTGAGAAGTGAAACTAAGTTTA
>JAJAGP010005576.1:0-31531 GCA_025084515.1 Ancistrus triradiatus
TGTACATAGATCATCATTCCACTGTGGACGTGTCCCAAATCACACTCCCTATTCACTATATAGTGCACATGCATCTTCGTCAGGCCACTGTGGATGTGTCCCAATCCACACACCCTGTATACTGTATAGTGCACACATACTATGTCCCAATCCACACACGCTATATAATATGTAGTGCACAACATACACCATCGTCAGTCCAATGTGGACGTATCCCAAACCGCACAGACTATTTACCATGAGTCCACTGTGGATGTGTCCCAAATCAGACATCCTATTCACTATATAGTGCACATACAGCTTCGTCAGTTTTTCATTGACCGTTGTCATTGTAGACATGTCCCAATCCACACATACTATATAATATGTAGTGCACAACACGTGCCATTGTCAGTCCACTGTGGATGTGTCCCAAACCATACATCATATTCGCTATATAGTGCGCATAAACCTTCGTCGGGAGACTGTGAATGTGTCCAATCTACGCACCCTATATACTGTATAGTGCACATGCGCCATTATCATTCCCTGTGGGTGTGTCCCAATCCACTCATAGTATTTACCATGAGTCCACTGTGGATGTGTCCCAAATCACATTCCCCATTCACTATATAGTGCACCTACACCTTCGTCAGTCCACTTTGGACGCGTCCCAAATGACACACTCTGTTCCCTATATAGTGCGAATACACTGTCGTCAGTCAATTGTGGACGTGTCACGTGCCCCAATCCACACATACTATATATGTAGTTCACCTACACCTTTGTCAGCCCACTGTGGGCGTGTCCCAAATCACACACCCTATTCACTATATAGTGCACCTACACATTCGTCAGTCCACTGTGGATGTGTCCCAAATGGCACACACTGTTCCCTGTATAGTGCACATACACTGTCATCAGTCAACTGTGGACGTGTCCCAATCCACACACCCTATTCTCTATGTAGTGCACCTACACCTTCGTCAATCGAGTGTGGATGTGCCCCAAACCGCAGACAGTACTATATAGTGGACATATAACATTGTCAGTCACCTGTGGATGTGGCCCAAATCACACCCTATTCACTATGTAGTGCACCTACACTTTCGTCGGGCCAATGTGGACGTGTCCCAAACCACACACCCTGTTCACTGTGTGGTGCACATACTGTCGTCAGTGCACTATGGACGTGTCTCAAGCCAAACTAATCAATTTAGTGTAATTTGCAAAAACTCAGTCAGTTCATTGTGGACGTGTCCCAATCCATGCGTCCTGTTCGCCGTTTGTGTGCAGGATCTTCACGCTGTACAGTAAGCCCTTGCCGCTGGACGTGGCGTGTCGCGTGTGGGACCTGTTCTGTCGAGATGGGGAGGAGGCGCTGTTCCGCACGGCGTTGGGAATCCTGCGTCTCCACCAGGACGTCCTGATGCAGATGGACTTCATCCACATCGCCCAGTTCCTGTCCCGCCTCCCGCAGGACACGCCCGCCCAGGCGCTCTTCGGCTGCATCGCTAACACGCACATGCTCAGCAACAACCGCCGCTGGAACCAGGTAAACACACACGCACACACACAGCATGCGGATTAAAGAGTAACCAGTGTATTCTTATACGGATTCTCCTGAACCTCTGCAGGTCTTCTCAGCTCTGATGAAAGACGGCCCTAAAGACGCTGATAAGGCGGGAAGCCCTGCGCTGAGGAGCTAATGGCTAATCAAGTGTGATAGGTTTGGTAAAGCTGATGGAATCTGTACAGTATTAATGAGAATTTCTGGATGAACTGGCAACTGGAGCTGATTCATGGTTTCATGTCACGTGCCAAACTTTTGTGTGTGACTCTAAAGCAAACACACTCAAGCGCATACACACTAATACAAAATAAACAACCGAATGTTGATTAAGGTTGTGGAACGATGTACAAAGATCGAGGATGCTATTAGTTCGAAAGGAAACAGCGCCGCCCGGTGGTTCAGTCTTGCCAGACCGGACAGGGTCCCCTACGACCAAAGGTTTTTAAAGTATTTTTACGCATTGTTGTAGTTTGTACCGAAGTGGAGGAGCTTTTAATTCAACCTGTCCAATCTGGCAACCTTGAACGTGCTGCAATGTCCTGTTACGATTCCATTCTGCGTCCTGGCCGCGCACCCAGCAGCATTTCAACTGAATGAATGAATGAATGAATGAATAGACCGCATGCACTGGAGAACTGAGATAAAATAGAATGAATTCGGAAAGTCTTCAGACCCTGTCTCTCTCTTTTAGCATTTTATGTCGAGGCCTTGTGCTAAAATAAAGAAATCTGCGCTCAATACCCGATAATTACAAAGTGAAAGAGGATGTAGAAATGTATTAAAACGGAAACGTGAAAATTACGAAAATTAAGTATTCGGACGCTCTGCTGTGGGGTTCATTTCTCTGGGTCACCTCTGAGGTACACCTTGTTTGGATGTTATTTGGAAAGACGAGACGGTCTGAAGACTAAGATCATCCACACTCTGTGGATCTCAAACACTATAAGAACTGTAACGTTGCGGCTCCGTACGAATAGTTCTTTATGTCGTAATGTAACATCGTGATCATTAATACTCGAGCGCGCGCTCATGTCGCTGTCCTCCTCCCGATGAAGGTGCCGTTTGAGTAGCTAAAGGTAGCCTGATTACAAACGCAATACGTTCGTCGTGGCCTTTTAACGATGACGAGCAGCTCGACACAAGTGCAATTCCGCTGCACACCAGCAGTCTGATCAGCACACACACACACACACTCACAATCCTCCAGTAATAACAGTATTTTTTATGCCTTGTTAGTGTACTTTATTTCCAAATCACACTAGATCTCCACGCCTCATACAGCTTTAACCTTTAGAAGACGCCCTTATCCGAGAGGGGGACGTTTTTTCCTTTATATAAGTCTCGTTTATCGAACGAATCTTAACTACAGTTCACACTACCTTCTGCTTTTTAATCCTCGCTACAGCAGACCGACCTTGTTTGAATCCTCCATAGGTTGCACCCGTTTCTTTTCTCACTTTCAAACCAACTCGTCGTTGTACAGTTGTTGTTGTTTTTTACACGCTGTCTGTGTTGTATATAAGGTTTATGATTTTCTTTGTAGATTAGACGTGTAAATATAGAGTAATCAGAATTAACGTGTCGTGTTTTTTCCTCCTTTCTGTGGTGAAGTTTTAATGCAGGTCAAAATCAGGCGTGTGGGAATAATCGACAATGTGGCAACCAATAGCATGCACGAGTAAATGCCAGGGTCCCCCACCCAAGCATTGGTTGGGTCGGGGTCTATAGATGTGTGTGTGTGTGTGTGTGTGTGTGTGTGTGTGTGTGTGTGTGTGTGTGTGTGTGTGGAGACACGTACAGGACTGTGCAATAGTCTCAGGCCACCATTAGATTTGTTGTTTTAGCAATGGTATAATGACCGTATTGGGATCTAAAAACTTCAAACTTGGATTCGTCACTAAATAATCCTCTTCACCACTGATCTTCATTCCAGTCTTTGTGAACTTTAGCGTATCTTAGCTTTTTCACCCTGTTCCCCTTCCACACAGACCATTCCCGACTGTAGAAGGGTCGACTTCGGCTCCCGATGAAGCTCCCAGATACTGCTATTGCTCAGATGTAAGAGGAGGTCACATTAAATACCTACCGTTGTAGCCTATAGCTTTTTTCTTCTGATTTCTTTAAAGATTTTGTAATATTGCATACAAATTTCCTGTATTTTCTGGTTGTATTTTAATAAAGACACTCAAATAATTATATATGGTTGCACAACAATGGTATATCTAATCTGAAGGTGGCCTAAAACTTTTGCACAGTACTGCAGGTAAAGATATATACACTGCTAAAAAAAAATAAAGGGAACATTTACAGCATTTAACAGACGCCCTTATCCAGAGCGACTTACAATTGGTACAGTCTTACAATCCAAGCAATTGTGGGTTAAGGGTCTTGCTCAAGGACCCAACAGTGGCAGCTTAGCAGAGGTGGGATTTGAACCCTGGACCTTTTGGTCCATGGGCCAGTATCTTACCCACTAGGCTACCACAGTCCCCACTTAAAACAACACAATATAACTCCAGTAAAATCAAACTTCTGTGAATCAAACTGTCCACTAGGGAAAGCAGCAACACTGATTGACAATCAATCTCACATGCTGTTGTGCAAATGCAATAGACAACAGGTGGAAATTATTGGCAATTAGCAGGACACACTCAATAAAGGAGTGGTTCTGCAGGTGGGACCACAACCACTCACTTCTCAGTACCTATGCTTTCTGGCTGATGTTTTGGTCACTTTTGAATGTTGGTGGTGCTTTCACACTCGTGGTAGCATGAGACGGACTCTACAAACCCACACACAAGTGGCTCAGGTAGTGCAGCTCATCCATGATGGGCACATCATCTATGCGAGCTGTGGCAAGAAGGTTTGCTGTGTCTGTCAGCGTAGTGTCCCAGAGGCTGGAGGCGCTACCAGGAGACAGGCCAGTACACCAGGAGATGTGAAGGAGGCCGTAGGAGGGCAACAACCCAGCAGCAGGACCACTACCTCCGCCTTTGTGCAAGGGGGAAGAGGGGGAGGAGCACTGCCAGAGCCCTGCAAAAATGACCTCCAGCAGGCCATAAATGTGCATGTGTCTGCACAAAAGGTTAGAAACCGACTCTATGAGGATGGTATGAGGGCCCGACGTTCCACAGATGGGGGTTGTGCTCACAGCCAAACACCGTGCAGGACGCTTGGCATTTGCCAGAGAACACCAGGGTTGGCAAATTCACCACTGGTGCCCTGTGCTCTTCACAGATGAAAGCAGGTTCACACTGAGCACATATGACAGACGTGACAGAGTCTTGAGAGGCCGTGGAGAGCGATCTGCTGCCTGCAACATCCTTCAGCATGACCGGTTTTGGCAGTGGGTCAGTAATGGTGTGGGGTGGCATTTCTTTGGAGGGCCGCACAGCCCTCTATGTGCTCGCCAGAGGTAGCCTGACTGTCATTAGGTACCGAGATGAGATCCTCAGACCCCTTGTGAGACCATATGCTGGCGCGGTTGGCCCTGGGTTCCTCCTAATGCAGGACAGTGCTAGAAACCTCTGTGGCTGGAGTGTGTCAGCAGTTCCTGCAAGATGAAGGCATTGAAGGTATGGACTGGCCCGCTCGTTCCGTAGATCTGAATCCAATTGAGCACGTGGGACATCATGTCTCGCTCCATCCACCAACGTCACGTTGCACCACAGACTGTCAAGGAGTTGGTGGATGCTTTAGTCCAGGTCTGGGAGGAGATACCTCAGGAGACCATCCGCCACCTCATCAGGAGCATGCCCAGGCGTTGTAGGGAGGTCATACAGGCACGTGGAGGCCACACACAATACTGAGCCTCATTTTGACTTGTTTTAAGGACATTACATCAAAGTTGGATCAGCCTGTAGTGTGTTTTTCCACTTTAATTTTGTGTGTGACTCCAAATCCAGGCCTCTATTGGTTAATAAATTTGATTTTGGTGTGATTTTGTTACATTCAAATTTGTACAGAACAAAGTATTCAATGAGAATATTTCATCCATTCAGATCTAGGATGTGTTATTTGAGTGTTCCCTTCTTTTTTTTTTTTTTTTTTGAGCAGTGTATAAAGATGTGTTAGGTCCACTGGCATCTCCAAAATGCTAGTGTAAAAGTGTGTAGGTGTAAATGGGAAGGGATTAATGAATATAGCTAACCAGGGTTCGAGAGCCACTTTGACATAAATACAAGAACAGTTGTATCTGAGGGAGAGGAAGGCAGTTGCAGGATCATCTGGCATTAATAGCTGTAGATCAAATATGTCAGCTGATGGGGTTTTTCTGACGCAAAACTTGGCCAGTTTTGCAAAGGACTAGATATAGAGAACATACATTTATTTTTATCTTTCCACTGTTTGGTAAAATAATGGTGGGCTTTTTCTTGCCACGACTCTTCCCATCTTTCCAGTTGGCAGCTTGGCAAAAGCGTAACATGACGTGAAAATCAAGAAATACATACAACATTCACAAAAACGTTTAATTATACACAATACACAGAAAACGTCACGCTCAGAACTGCTGCTGGATTTGAACCGTAACCATTCGGTCCAGGAACACGTGAGCCAAAACGAATTTAGTCCAGTCATTCAGCAGCGCTGCAACAGCGACTCCTGCTGGCCTGGATTCACGGAATAGGCTCCGGAGCCACTGCAAACGGTACGACTGACACTCTGAGCAAACCCAGAATTCTATCCCAGAATTCGTTGCTCTCCTTGGACGGGTTGCCAGGCCCCACGTAACCGTGCTGCTGCAGGGCGTGGCTCTAATTGCTCACTTTCTTCTCTCCCTTCTCTTTTCCCTTCTTCTTCTCCTTCTTCTCTTTCTTTTTCATTTTCTTATCTTTCTTTTTCTTCTTCTTTTTGGCGCTCTTTTCCGACCCGGATTCGTCCTCTTTGTGATCGCGGGTCCTGTGAGGACTCTCCTCTTCCCGCGCTTTCTTCCTCTCCTCTGCTTCTTTACGCTCCGCCGGTTTAAAGTCTCGGGACCTCTTTTCGTCGTTGTGCTGCCCATCGGGTTCCGACTTCTAATGAATCAAAAAGAGGCCAGATGGACTATAATTAGCATTAAGGGGCTATTTTGGGGTTTTATTCCTATATATAGTGTTACCAGACGCTCTAAAACGGACGTTTCACGGAGGTTCAGTGACGCTGTTTGACGTCCAATCAGCGTCCGTTTGCTTTAACATCCAAGATCATAAGTATTGTAATAGGGGGAAAAATCTATTAATCCATTAATCGATACTAAAAATAAAAAAATGCAGAGTACGCTTTCTGCCAAACGAGTATTTGTTTATTTTTGGATTCCCGTCGTGAAACCTCATAACTTGGCCCATCGTAAAACAGTTTGCCAAATTGTGACACCTGGTGGCAGAAAAGAGAATCGCAGTCTTTTAGTTTTATAAGACACGAAGATGAGAATGGCTGCAATGGCTGCATTACACGGTACAGTACTGTACGAAATGTTTTCATATTGCGTTTTAATTAGGTTTATTGCGTAAAATAAACCGTTATGTGCAAAGTATGTGACACGATGTCTGGTCAGCGCCGCCCTGTTTCAGCATAATGCAGATGTTAAACGCCGCTTCATATAGAGTACAAATATAAAAACACATTTGAAACTCTGAGGTGTTACCTGTTTGTGTTTGTGCCCCTTGGCGCTGCACAGGTCCCCGAAAAACTCCTCACACTTCTTACAGAAGAAACCAATCACCGGGATCAGATCCCCTGTTCCTGTAAGCAGTTATTAAATCTGATGTGTAGATATTTGTGCACCATATATATTTAATATATGAATGACTATAGTACCTTCATGCTTGAGCAGACCCTCCAGCTCCTTCACCAGGTACTCTTTCCTCTTTTCCTGGATCTGTTTCTCTCGCCTGTCCTTCCCTTCCATCTGAGAGACAAATTTCACACGCTCAACGTTACGCAGCGACATGAGGCATTTATTCGAGATGGACATGGTTTTTGGGGCGTGAGGTGATTCTGTCCGGGACCCGTCTCACCTTCTCTTTGGTCTCGAGGTCCCTGAGCGAGTGGCTGCTTCCAGATCGAACACTGCGAGTGTCCTCCGATGTCTGCACTGCACACAGGACAGAACAGGGTTCTCCACGTAAGGGGGGGTGGACTTCCATATATAATATTTTGGTCTAACTTGTTTAACTGGGTTCTCTTTATCTACTTTTAGGACTTGTGTGAAAATCTGATTTACATTTACAGCATTTAGCAGACGCCCTTATCCAGAGCGACTTACAATTGGTACAGTCTTACAACCCAAGCAATTGTGGGTTAAGGACCTAAGGACCCAAGAGTGGCAGAGGTGGGATTTGAACCCTCGACCTTCTGGTCCACAGTCCAGTACCTTAACCACTAGGCTACCACAGTGATGATGTTTTAGGTTCAAGCACCACTGTAGATCTTAATGTTATCAGTCTGACATGTTAAAGTTGGAGTTCTAGATCATCAGCAGTTCGATCGGGTTAATAAGAGCCGGGCTTAACAGATCCATGAATGAAGCTCCGATCAGCCGTGGATGGTGTTTAATGAGAGACGCCGAGTTTAACACCAGCAAACGGCGTCTTTATAAGAACCGCCGGAGCTGCTGATGCTGTATAACTCTCCCGTAACATTTCTGACTGATCTATCCAATCAAACCCAGCTAGAAGCTGATCCAGCATTTTAGATGATGGGACTCAAACTGATCTCTCTTTCCAGCTTCAATCCAAATCCTGGTTGGTACTTAAGGGTGATGAACCTCGGCTCACTGGAACGATCAGGCTGCTCGTTAAGAGCTAACGAATTTAAATCCAAACGAAGCCACAGTTCATTTCGCGCTTTTACTTGATTAATTATAACGTTGCCGATTTGTTATGGCCGGTGTCGTTCGGCAGCAATTACTCCCAGGCAATGCTGGCGTCTCTCAGCCAATCAGATTGCGGGGTGTTACCTTTCCCGCAGTTCAGCGTCTCCAGTGTGTTTCGGAGCACTTGGGTCGAGCTCGCTCCCCTCTGCTCCTCCTGCTTCTGCTTCATCCTGGCCGCCATCTTACAGATATCAGCCATGCCCAGGTTCAGGCCGATGGTCTTTAGCAGGTTCTTCACCTTCTCGCACTCCTGCAGCGTCACCTCGGGTTGCCTCGCCTGCGGCAGAGGGGGCGCCTTAGCGAGCTGCGGAGAGGACGCCGGGGATTCGACCGGTCTCGTTTGGGCTAGGGGTACGGTCACGGCTTGGGGTTTCTTCTTCCCTTCTTCGTCCCCGTACAGAAAGCGCTCCTCGTCCTCCACGCTGGACAGCTCACACTTATTCAGGAAGGTCTGCTCCTTTTGGCCCGGGCCGTCCCACAGTAAAATTCGGGGCAGCGCCTCGTCGGGTCCTCCGGCTCGCTCGTGAGGGAGCACGGAGTTCAGGCTCAGGTCAGCGGGCCTTTCGAGATCGAGGAACTTCTGGAGGCTTTCAGGGGTCACTCTCATCTCAGTCGGGCTCTGCCGTGTAAATAAATAATACATTTTAGCAAACAAAACTTATGAAGTCATATAGGATGGATTCCAGACATGGGCATTTCCCCCCCAGTCAGAGTAAGAAGGGGCATCTGGGGACCTCAAACATACCCACCTAAAAAACTTTAAGGAGTCATATGAACATCAGAGAAACTCGTTTTAGGAAATAAGAGTGGAGTAAGCAGAACATGCGTCTGTAAAATGTTTAACAAATACTTCCAAGTCATGTTGTTGCGGTGCGCCCCCTGGTGGACAAATACACAACCGCAGCAGATGTAACAAGGATCCATGTTTACGTCTCTATGTTTCTTTTTTTAATTTTACCTATCATTTATAAACCACGATAGCTCACGAGCTACAATATTTATATCCTGTAATCAGTTTTGCATGTTGTTTTGGAAAAATGACATTTGCGACTAAACTCATCAAGCAAATTCATTTCCCTACTACTAATGGTCCACGAAACAGAAGTAAACAAACAAAAAAAGTGCACAAAACAGACTTAACTAAAGTACGCTTCAAGACAATGTACATTTTCAAGTTAATGGACCAAAAAAATTATTCCTTTTTTCTTTTCTTTGAAATGTGCGTTTTCCTTTCTTTATGCTTCTTTGACCTTTATGCTTTCTTTTTTCTTCTTCCCTTCATTTTCCCTCTTCAACTATTTCCTCCTCTTCAACTTTTAGACGCTAATTCCACAGTCCTACCCCTCATCCTTTCCCTTTTTTTAAAAGAAAAACATCACTACCTATGTCTGTATTTACTGCTAAATGTTTTCTGTTTGCAATCATCCATCCTGTCCTGTTTACTTATAATACGAATAACAATTCTGCACAAAAGATAAAGAAGCTGTGCACACAGGCTGGCACAGCCATAAAAAACAAGAATAAATAAAGTACGCTTCAAGAAAACAAACAGCTTCAAGTAAATACCATAACCAACTGTTCGGTGTCCACGAATACATACCATAATAATACTATAAACAAATCACATCACGTTCTTAAGTCTGTGGCTACACTATAAATTAGCAGTACTTGCAAAAAAACAAACAAACAAGAATTGAATTCTATTACAGATCATTTCTGGTGCCATCTGGCTTTCGGCGTGCTCTTTGGGGTGCTTCCACTTTGGTGCAGAGCCAGTGTGAGACTGAGCTCTCTGATCACATCATTTCTGGACGTGACTGCAGGGACCGGATCACTGACGAGTTTCAATTTTTTTGTTACCTGCTTCGTGGCGCAGGCGTTTTCAAACAGATCCAGATGTTTCTCCAGATCTGTCCTCTGTAGAACCTGCTTCAGATTCTGGAACAGATCCGGCACCCTGCTGACGGGCGGAGTTGAGGATTCCTTCGTGCCCCGATGAGGTTCTAACCGACACTGGCTTTTGCTCCTCGCCGCGCTCCTCCCTCTGCTGCGGCTGCGGCTCCTCGCTCGGCTCTTCGCCCGGGTTCGACTTTTCCCCCGGCTCCGGCTCCTCGCTCGACTGCGACTGCGACTGCGAGCTCGGCTCCGCCCCCGGCTCTTGCCCCGACTCCTGTCTCTGCTCCGGCTCCGGTTCCTGCTGCGGCTCCTCGCTCTGGCGCTCCGTCTGTCCGTTTCGTCCTCCGCGCTCTGCCGTCTCAAAACTTTCTCCAACGCGTCAGAAATGTCGAGTCTGTCTTTAGCTTCCAGAATCCGCAAAAACTCTTCAGCTTTCTTCCTGTGATCGGGTTCAGAACAAGGGTTACAGCCTTCTTACCAACTTACAAAACTACAACAAATAACATGGGTCTAACGTCTACATACCATTCATACCGCTTCTGTTATTTTCTTTGACTTGTTTTGTCTTCACAGTCTTTTCTTTTGTTTGCTCTTTACTTTCAACATTCCGTCCTTTTTCTGTCTGGTCATATTTGTGTTCTCTTTCTTTCCCGCTTCTTTTACCTCTCCTTCATTTCGTGTCCCTTCATTTTACTTTTATTGATCTTAATTCCACAGTTCTACCCCTCATCCTTTCCCTTTCTTTTAAAATAAAAATCCATTTCCATCTAGCCATTTGTCTTTTTTTAAATCTGAACATGTGTTTGTTTATTACTTTTTTAATTATGTCCTTTATCGCTCCTTCCTTTTAAAAAAAACTCTTTCATTTCCCTTATTTGTTGTTAGATGTCAGTTTTACCCTCAAGTTGTTCTTTTTACCTCTTTTATCCAATATGGACTCATTTCATTTCTTTACTTTTCCTTCCTTCTTCTGTTTGTTTTTTTCTTCCTTCCTTAACCGTCTATTTCCACTTAACCTTTTTTTTCTTAAATTGTTTGTCCATATTTAATCCCTACATCTGTTTTTTGTGTGTTTGTTTATTTAATACCTACATTACATTTACTGCTTTCATTTTCTTTTTTCCTTCGGCCTTCTTCACTTATTTTATCCAACTTCCATTATTTTATTACTTCCTTCCTCTTTTGCATTTTTTTCTTCCTTGTAAGTTACTTAATCTCTTTACTGTTTTCTTTCTTTTTATCCTTTCTTTCAGTTTGCTTTCTTCAAATATCTTTTAAAACCATACACCCATCCTTTCTTTAATTAGTATTTTTATTCACTGCCTTTCATTCCTTTATCTATACTTTTTTTTCTACCTCCACCTCTTCTTTATGTAGTCTCTTCCCCTTCTTCTTATTTCTCCAGTATTCATTTTCATTCTTGTTTTTAGTTTGGTTATTCATCCCCACATCCTATTTCATCTCTTCAGCCTTCACCTTTTCGTTTTTTATCCAGTTTTAGTGTTTCACCATTTCCATTCTTCTTTTTCCTCTTTTCATTACCTCTCTGTCAATTATGCTTACTCCTTTCTTACCCTTTATGTTATTCCCACTGTACTTACTTACTTCACCTCCAGGTCCGTCTCACGGAGGCTCCATCCTGCTGGAACTGGTTTGGAGGAGCAGACTGTTCACACACACACACACACACACACACACACACACACACACACACACACACACACACACACACACACACACGGTTAGCCTCCTAAAGTGCACTGTCTGACATCTACCCCATCTTAAACATTCTATTGACCATCAAACCGAGCCCCGCAGCACCACACCAACATCCCCTGTATGCCAGTCCCCAAACCAACCCATGGTGCTGCTCTAATGTGACCCTGGTTCTCCGGATCACCTGGTAAACCGGCTCAGCGAAGCTCGGGCAAGTCGCTGATGTTCCCCCCTGTAGATGAGCCGGAGCCGGAGCCGGGCTGGGGAAAACACCGGGGTTTGGGTAATGCGGCGGGAAGTTTCTTCCACCAAACGTCCCCGGAAAAGCAGAACAAGGAACAGGGGGAGGTCCAAACGGGCCCTGGGTGAGAGCAGTCCGGTGATAGTCCGGGTTCTGCCCGCGGTGCATCTCTGCAGCACAGCCTTAGCTTAGCCTAGCTAAATAGCATAATTTAAGGACCTACAGTTACTAATATAACCAGTAACCAAGTAATCAGTATTCAATCTGCACTTTGTTTATATCAAATAAAAAGAGAATCTGTCGTTAATTAAAAGAAATAAGTTAATGTTTAACCATCTGATGTTACTTTCACTTCTCATACTGTACAAAGCTCATTGACGAACACATCTGAGTTCTGCACCCAAAGAAACCTGCATCCCAAGGACCCCTCAGAGTGCCCTTCGGGTTCGCCTGATTTAAAACCTGACACCTACAAACTCTCACATAACAGTTACTTATTTATGTATTCGCTCAGTTTTATCTTTCCTTATTTTTGGTCCTTTCTTGTTCCTCTTGTTAAATTCTACTTATTAAATATTAAAATTTCCCTGTTATCTCTCTTTTTTTTCAAATTTTTCTCTTTCTAATTTTTTCTTTTTATACCTCAACCCTGCATTTCATTGTCCTTCCTTTGTTTTTTTTCTTTTTTGTTTCCTCCTTTCTGCCTGTCTGTCTTTGTTGTTTGTTTATTTTTTGTATTTTTTTTTTTCATTTTTCTCCCTTTCATTTTTGTTGTCTGCTCTTTTGTTCTGTATTCTGTTTTCTTCCTTCCTTTCCCACGTTCCTTTTTTTCCATTCATTTGTTTATTTAATTCTTACCTTTTTCTTTGTTTTGTCATTGTTTCGTTTTCTCTTTCTTTCTTATACTTTCTGCTTGTTTCCTTCTTTTGTAATTCTCTCTTTTTCCTTTTCATTATAGTTATATCGTTCACATACTTTTCTTTCTTTCTTTCTTACATGTCATTTCTTTGTCTCTTTCTTTTTCCCCTGTCTCCTCTTATTTTAGTCTCTTTTTTCTTTCACAGTTTCTTTATTATTTTACATTAATGTTTACATCTTTATTTCTGTTTAACTGCATGTTTTTTTTCAGCTCTTTCTTTATTTTTCTTTATATCTCCTTTTCTTTTTTACATTAATCTCTTCTCTCTTCATCCTATTTTCTTGTTTTTGTCTCTATTATTAACTAATTACAACTAATTACCTAATCCTTGGTTTCATTTGTTATTATATTATTTTATTATTCCTTTCATTTTTGCCCGTTTTTAGTTTTGCCTAGTCTACTCATTTATCTAATTTATTATTTGTCTTTATTTTATTAACTACTTCATTATATATATACGTATATATATAATGAAGTAATTAATAAAATAAAGACAAATAATACATGAGATAAATGACTATATATATACATATATATATATGAATAGTATCTTATATAAAGTGATTTCGTAACATGTTACTAATTTTAATCTTATAGTATTATTATTTTTACGCGAGCTATATCAGGCGGTTGGCAGTGACGTGTCTCGGGGGTGCAGGATTTGAGGGGGTGCGCGTTACCTTATGACACGTGCTCATCCTGCGCGCTCCTGTGTAAATCTTGGACTGAGATGAGCTGCAGTTCGGTTTTTCACAGCGTAATATCCGGTTATAAATGTAGAAAGTATGTTATGATGGCATTGATGACAGAGGCTGTGTGTCTAGAGTGTTGGTAATTATGTGTGTGCGCGTGAGACAGACAGGCGCGCGCGCGGGGTGGGTCCTCGCGCTGCCACTCAGCATATGATGCAGCAGCAGCAGTGAGGTGTAGTTCAGCTCTCCGGCTCGTTTTATTCGTTTAATCAGAGCTAAAGCGGATTCGTTTGATGGCGAACGATATTCTGGATTCTTTAGAGGATCTCGGGTAGGTGCAGGAGCTGTTCTAGGACCTGAGCGCTCCGTTTGGTGCTCTTACACACAAACATAAGAGCAATAATAATTATTAAGATTATTAACACTGTTATTGCTATTGTTGTTATGTCATGAGCATGGTGTGTGTTTGGATTGGACATGATTACCGACCTTAGTTTTATTTATTTTCAAAATTAATTGCTTTTCTAATTATTCTGATTTTGATTTGTCATCACTCCAGGCCTTGGTTTGATTTATTGTTATTTATTAAGTTGCTGTGTGTTAGTTATAGGTTGCTTTCGACAGTGCTGTGTGTGTGTTTGGCTTTGACTCGCCATTAAAAGTGCGAGAGATGAAGCTGGAGGGTGTTTGTGCACGGGAAGTTTAGAAATTTGCACTCTTGGAGCACTAATGGAGTGATGCACAAAGGTCCGAGCATGCCACGTTGAGCATTATTCCCAAAACACACCCGAAAAGGTGCGTATTTTATGTAAAAACTCAAACACCCACCATTCCCCTTGCACCACACAGCTGGGACCTATGCACAGCACCGGCAGGAGGCTGGAACATCAGTTTCTGTCAGTAAGAAGGTTGTGAGTTCAAGTCCCACAGCCGCCGCAGTTGTGCTTCGGTGTGTTTACTGGATCTGCTAATGAACTAAGCATTGGGCCCAGTCCAGAGCCGTTAACAGACGTGCTCTGAAGTTGTCTTTGCTAGACATTTTCTCGTGCCAACTTCCAACTCAACTAGTCTGGTGGGATAAAAACAAAGAAAACAAGAAACGAGCCCCGAGGAGAGGAACCGAGACTAGACCTGGGTTTATCAGACTCAGCATCCAGAACTTGCACTGAATATTAGGGGTGTGACGATACACTCCGCTCACGATTCCATTTTCTCACAATGATCGATTTTTACAATCAATAAAAGACATTGCAAAACAGTGCACGTTTTCTTAGATACGTTTTTAAATGAAAAATGCTTAGTTTGCTGTAATTAAAAGAAATCACTAGAAACGGGTTTAAAATTGTACTCTGTTGTAGATTCGCTACTTGTCTGATTCACTGATTTAATGATTCAGGAAAATCTCCGATTCACTGACTTTGGTTCAGCTTTGATTCATGGACTCTCTGATTCACTCACACTGGTTCTGCTCCTGATTTACTGACTCTCTGATTCACTGACCGTGGTTCTACTCTGATTCACTGACTGTGGTTCCCCTGTGTTTCACTGATTCACCAACTGTCTGATTTTTCTACTCTCTGATTCACTGACTTTGATTCAGGTCTGACTCACTGACACTATGGTTCATCGGCTCTGTGATTCTCTGACTTTCTGATTCACCTGATCTCTGATTCACTGACTTTGGTTCTTCTCTGATTCACTGACTTTCTGATTTGCCCCATTTCTGATTTACTGACTTTGGTTCAGCTTTGATTCACGGACTCTCTGATTCACTGATTGTGGTTTTGCTCCTGATTCACCGACTCCTCGATTCACAGACTCTCTGATTCACTGACTGTGGTTCTCTTGTGTTTCACTGATTCACCAACTCTCTGATTTTTCTACTCTCTGATTCACTGACTTTGATTCAGCTCTAACTCATTGACTCTCTGGTTCATCGGCTCTGTGATTCACTGACTTTGATTCACTGACTTTCTGATTCGCCCGATCTCTGATTCACTGTCTTTGGTTCTTCTCTGATTCACCCACTTTCTGGTTGGCTTTCATTCTGGTTCATTGGCTCTCTGATTCACCAGCTGTCTGTTTTGTCGGTCCTCTGCTTCACTGGCTTCCTGATTTGCTCTGATTCGGTGAGTGAATGAATCCAGCTCGTAGCATGAGTGAAAATATTCCTTTTTTATTTCGGAACGATAACATCTCCATATAAAAGTGTTCTTTTCTCGTATACAAATTTAAACAAAAAATCTTTAGTCTACTGCAGTTAAAAGAAATTGGAGTTACCGCGTCTGTGAGCATGGTCTATGATTGTGCTTCCTGGTGTTCAGAATGTGCAACTGCATTAGATGGCAAAAGAGCGCATAATCCAGCTCGACTTCCCTCATCGTCCCTTTCTTGCATCGTTTGCAGGTATCAGGGTCCTCTGCTGGACGATGGAGCCCTGCAGGTGGCGCTCACCGGCGGCGCTGCATCACCCGAGTTCACCAAACTCTGCGCCTGGCTCGTCTCTGAACTCAAGCTGTACTGCCAACTGGAGGAGAACGTCCACGCCACCAACTGTGAGCTCATACCCGATGTCCAGTCTAGCGACCTCTGGTCAGACTGTTGGTTTAGTTGAGTTTCTGAATGAAAACCTGAATGTGATTCACTTCTGCGCGTTTTATTTACCTCTACTGTTTATGGTAATGAGTGTAATTCGACCAGGGGTGCAAGGACTTTTTGTTTGCCAGAGCAAAGCCACGTCCTGTTGGTCTTAGCTGCTGATCCAGAACGTTCTGGAAAACTCTGAAAACACTGAAACACACGAACAGGCATCATCTGTAACGGTTCCTTAGTGTTTCTGTCTCTTTGTGTGTCTGTCTGTGTGTGTGCGTGTGTGTGTGCGCTCGCGAGCTTAGGTCCGACCGAGGCTGAAGGGTTCCAGTTGGAGATGAGCGGATTGCTAACAGAGTTAGCCTGTCCCTACTCGTCTCTCACACGTGGCGACGTCACACAGCGCCTGCTTAATGCTAACAACTGCCAACTGCTGCTCAGTACGTCTCTCTCACACACACACACACACACACACACACACACACACACACACACACACAAGAGCAGACACGGACTCAACAATCTCTTCATTCACAGGCATTCTTCACTGACACCGATTCGTTTTCATTTAAAGACTCACTGATTCTGATTCTCCGTTTTAATGATTCATTGACCGTTCAAGTGTTTCCCACAGAATTCGTGTCTGTTTGTGGCTGTAAGATGACAGACAGCCTGGGGAGGGGAGGGGCGGGGTGGGGCAGGGAGGGGAGGTTGGGCTGTGGGCTAAGGAGGGGCTGAGCGAGTCAGTTAGATTTTATCCTTCAGTATGTGCTGATCCATGTTGGTACTGTGCTGAGCTGTGACAAATGAATCAGTGTAATGGAAGCACTGCTCTCTAATTATTAACTCACCTTAATACTGACTCACTGATTCACTGACACCCAGTCCGCTTTTCTTATTTACTGACTTTGCAATTTGACTCTGATTCACTGGCTCTGTGACTCTGGCTCTCTACTCACTTATTCACCGACTCTTTGATTCACTGACTTTGGTTCAGCTTTGATTCACGGACTCTCTGATTCACTCACTGTGGTTCTGTTCTGATTCACTGACTCTCTGATTTGGTGACTCTCTGATACACTAACTTTGATTCAGCTCTGAGTCACTGACTCTGATTCAGCAGCTGTTTGATTAATTGACTCTCTGATTCATCAGCTCTGATTCATTGACTTTGGTTCAGCTTTGATTCACTGACTCTGATTCACTGACTTTGACTCAGCTCTGACTCACTGACTTTCTGATTCACTGATTTTTTTTATTTTTTATTCACTCAATCTCTGATTCACTGACTTTGGTTCAGCTCCTGATTCACCGACTCCCTGATTCACCAATTCACTGACAGTGGTTCTTCTCTGATCCACTCGCTCTCTGATTCACTGACTGCGGTCCTCCTGTGTTTCACTCTGATTCAACAACTGTCTGATTCTTCTTACTGACTTTGATTCAGCACTGACTCTCTGATTCACCCAGTCTCTGCTTCACTGACTTTGGTTCTTCTCTGATTCACCCGCTTTCTGGTTGGTTTTCATTCAGGTTCATTGGCTCTCCAATTCACCAGCTGTCTGATTTATCGGTTCTTTGCTTCACTGGCTCCCTGATTCATTGGCTCTGAATCACTGATTCTAATTCATAGAGTGTCTGATGCTGATGTCCTTATTCTGTTCAATATCTATCTAACAATGTTTCTTACTAATCTCCACCCTTTAATGATGAATAATTCTGTGGTACGAGTCCTTGCCGTTCCAGCAGTGACTTGCACTGTAAGATAAATAATATTTGAGTTATGAATTGTGTAACGCTGGTTCTTGTCGGCTGCAGCGTTCCTGATCTCGGAGCTGGAAGGCGCTCGGATGGTTTTAGTTAATAATCCAAAGAAGGCTCAGGACGGAGGGAAGCCGGCCAGCAGCAGCAGCAGCAGCAGCAGCAGCGAGCTTTTCCTCGAGCTGAAGGGAATCTGCGTGGCTCTGGGCATGTCCAAACCGCCGGCTAACATCACCATGTTCCAGTTCTTCAGTGGCATCGAGAAGAAGGTAGCTGTTACACACACGCGCGCACTAAACTGCTGGTTCACTAAACTGTGTGTTAATTCTTGTTTTGTCTCTTTAGCTGAAGGAAGCTTTGTCCAAAGTTCCAGCCAATCACATAGGGGCGCCTCTTCTCAAAAAACCCCTCGGTCCATTTCACTGGGTGAGGATCCACAGGCAAACTACCTTTTTAAAATCAAACAGAGTAGAATTGGTCAATGTCAGGCCGATTCCTGTTCTAATATTTGTGGAGTCTTGCATTGCATGATTTTTATTTCAGCAGCTCTGTAATAGTTTCTGCACAAGCCCATGTTGTGTTCATTCACTGTCCTCTGTGAAGCAAATAAAAGTGCTGCGTTATGTTTAAGGCAACAGAATTCACCTTAGCTGCTCTGTTTTACAGCTTCTTTCCAGTAAAATGTTGTGTTATTGTTTGTGTTCGATCTCTGGCCTTGTAGTTTTTTCCAGATGAATATATATAATTTCTTATTATATTATTTTTTCTTTTTTTTAAACGTTTGTTTTTCCTTCAGGAGAAAATCGAAGCCATCAATCAGTCACTCGTGAACGAATACGAAGTGAGGAGGAAAATGTTACTAAAGCGTCTGGACGTGACGGTCCAGTCCTTTGGCTGGTCGGACAGAGCCAAGGTACTTTACCAAACCACAAACCTGGTGCTTTAAGAATTCAACTTAATTTCGTAACTGACCTAAGTTTTTCGGACAGACCCAGACAGAGAAGTTGGCCAAAGTCTATCAGCCTCTGCGATCGGCTCTCGGCTTTAAGAGCAAAGTCTGTGTGTCCCACCTGCTCGCCGCCAGAGAGGACTTGTCCAAAATCCTGCGCACCAGCAGCGGCCAGACCCGAGAAAAGACGTCCTGCGCCATTAACAAGGTTCGGATTTACTGGTATATCGGGAGATGATTCCCTCACCTGGTTTTTGGCCCCGTTTTATTCAAGCGCGTCGTCGTTCCCTCCAGGTTCTGATGGGTCGCGTTCCAGACCGGGGAGGGAGACCCAACGAGATCGAGCCTCCACCTCCGGAGATGCCGACGTGGCAAAAAAGGCAAGACGGCCCCATGGGGGGCGGTGGTGGCGGCGGTGGGCGAGGCGGAGGCAGGGGTGGCTACGATAGGCAGCAGGGGGGAGGAGGGGGAGGTTCTGGAAGAGGGGACAGAGGAGGTAAAGTGCAAGGAGGCTGGTCAGACGGGGGCCAGGGTCATTATCAGGACGGTGCTCGAGGAGGGTACCACGGAGGGCCAAAAGGGCCAGGATACCAGGGTGGAGGGTACCAGCAGAGCGGAGGCTATCAAGGAGGGAACCAAGGGCAAGGCTACCAGAGCGGAGGCTATCAAGGCGGGCATCATGGGCAGGGGTACCAAGGTGGAGGCTATCAGGGCCAGCAAGGCGGACAGCAAGGCCAGGGGTACCAAGGTGGAGGCTATCAGGGCCAGCAAGGCGGACAGCAAGGCCAGGGATACCAAGGAGTGGGGAACAAGGGTCACTACCAAGACGGAGGGCGCCAGCAGGACAGAGGCGGGAGGGGTGGCCGCGGAGGGAGGGGCAGAGGAGGCCGAGGAGGGCAGAGTGGAGGCTGGGGAGGCAGGGGAGGGCAGAATTTTAACCAAGGTGGGCAATTCGAGCAGTTTTTCCAGCAAGGAGGCCATCAGTATAACCAGGCAGGTTTTGGGCAAGGGTTCTACAGCAGCTGAGGGCACCGCCGGACGCCGGGGAGCAGAACGGAGAACAACGAGACGCCTTAAGATCGTAACGCGCGGCCGAGGTTGAGTTGGACGCGGCACGTTTGGCGCAGGCGATTCGAAAGACTTTTTCTGGCAGATGAGCTAAATCTCTTCCGAAATCCTGTTACACCTTTTGGATGCCCCAGCGGACTGACAGACAGCATTTCCTTTCCTGGTAGCCAATCAGAAGCCTGGAATGTGCGAGCGTTGTTATGCCAGTCTAATCTTTCAAAGCGTGGCACTTACTTGATTTTATTTCAGCCGTTCTGACGTTCAAGGAATAGCTCGATCATAAACTGACTCCGTTAGGGTTTTTTGGGTTTTTTTGGTTGTTTGTTTGTTTTTTTGCTTCGAGTATGAAGCTTGATGGAAGGTAGAAAAGTTCGGACCTTCCCATGCATGACTGTTTTTTGTTTGAGTGAGCAAAACGTTCGGACGGTCCGTTTCACTCCTGGCTAAAGAATTCCCAGTGCTGCTTGTTGGACGGTTTTGTTCTGTTGGGAAAAGGTTACAGCGTGTATTCAAACTGACGCTAATAAAGCACAGTGTGTAAAAATCGTATCTGTGAGTATTTATAGTGCTTTAATAGCAGGTTTCATGTATGGATTATTATTATTATTATTCTTCCCCAGCTTTCTGCAATTAATACAGCCCGAACCGCTTAACACACAGACTCCGTACCAACTGCATTTCGAAGTGCTCAGCAGTGAGAGGTGTGCGATGTAGTTTTGGAGTCGATTCGATTTGTAGTTTTCTATAAAATTGAAAATAAAAATTAAACGTCTGATAGAAATGAGTGGCGGAACGTTCAGAAATTCAAATTGTGGCTGAAATCACCACGTTTCAATCGGAGTCTGTGTGTTCAACGACTTTCATGGTTGTCTGGTCTGTAACAATCTATTTATTGTTTATAAGTTCGTAGTGTCGAAATTATGAGGACACCGGTCCTGTCCTCATAATCCCAAATTTCCTGCCAAATGTCAGTACACACACACACACACACACACACTTTCTGCTCTTTTCAATCTCTTCAATGCTAATTTAGTTATAACGCTTGAAAAGCACTTCATCGCTGTTTTTCATACTTCATGTATGTATGTATTATTATTATTTTTATTATTCTTCCGCAGCTTTCTGCAATTAATACAGACCGAACCGCTTAACACACAGACTCCGTACCAACTGCATTTCGAAATGCTCAGCAGTGAGAGGTGTGCTATGTAGTTTTGGAGTCGATTCGATTTGTAGTTTTCTATAAAATTGAAAATAAAAATTAAACGTCTGATAGAAATGAGTGGCGGAACGTTCAGAAATTCAAATTATGACTGAAATCACCACGTTCCAATCGGTGTCTGTGTGTCAAACGTTTTTCATGGTTTTCCGGTGTGTAAAGATCTATTTAATGTTTATAAGTGTGTAGTGTCGAAATTATGAGGACACCAGTCCTGTCCTCATAATCCCAAATTTCCTGCCAAATGTCAGTACGTGTATATACACACACACACACACACACTTTCTGCTCTTTTCAAGCTCTTCAATGCTAATTTATTTATAATGCTTGAAAAGCACTATTATTTTTCACACTTCATGTATGTAAGTATTATTATTATTATTATTATTATTATTATTATTCTTACGCAGCTTTCCGCAATTAATACAGCCCGAACCGCTTAACACACAGACTCTGTTCGAACTGCGTTTCAAAGGTCTCTGCAGTGAAGGGTGTTCTGTGTATTTCTGGAGTCGATCTGATTTGTAGTTTTTTTTACAAATTTACAATTAAAAATAATAAGTGTAGAAATGAATGGTGGAAATTGTAACTGAAAAAATTTGCATCTTAACTGAACAGGCAACACATTATAAGGCACTCAGTCTGCGTGTCAACACAAATTTGATCGGGAGTCTCTCTTATAGTAGGCAAGTGCATAGTGTCGGAATTATGAGGACATCATGTGATGTCCTCATAATTCCAAAGGTAATGCTAACGTTAGTACATAATAGTATTTTAGTATATTAGGCTAGTATAGTATAGGTATTATAGTTATTATATAGTATAATTATTTTGTAGTATACCAATAGTTTAATGTTGTATTACTATACTTACTTAATGTATTACTATCATTATTACAATCTATGCTGTACCACACTCTAACTAGCACTCAGTATTTATACGTTACCTCACCCTGTTTGGTGTTTGTTCCCGCACCGCGAGTCCACGTGAATATTTAACAGATTCGAGGACTTGAACGCTTAAGCGTCGCCATGCCGACTGGCAAAGAGCATCACTCTGCGTTTGGCAACAGTATCCAGAACGACATCTGTCCAGCCTCTCAAGATACCGATTAAGAAAGGTATGAGCGCGCACACGCATGGAATATAAGCAAAAAACAGGACAAACAGTATGTGTTGTACTTATTTAATAATGAAGAAAAGTTAAAAAGTGGGTGTGTCCTGCTGTTCCTGTTTCTCTCGTCACTGGTTAATGGTATTTGTTTAATTGAATGCGTTTCGAATGCCGTACCTTCAGCTCAAACGTTGCTGTTGTTTTGATTTTCCCCTCTTTGACCTTTGGAAGACTTTACTGGTTCATTCATTTGTTTTCATACCCGCTTAATCCAGTTCGGGTAATCCAGTCACCCGAGGCTGGGACACTTTAGAAACCCCCGGTGAGCTAACCCATGTTTTGTGGAGAAAACTGGAGTGCAGACATGGGGAGAACATGCAAACTCCACACGGGCAGCGGCAGGGATGCTACTTGTATGTATATGTAATATATTGTATATCATTATACATAATTCGTACAGCCGTACCTCGGTTCTCGTCCACCTTAGACTAGAAAAATTTGCTTGCTTATACTTGTACCGAAACTTGGTTCACGATTCAGTGCACAGTGATTCAGATTCACAATAACTCTCGCTCAGGGCAGATCTGCACTTTATCTTGTTTGTCTTTATTTTTATCTACAGTACTGTATTCTTAGTGCACATACCCAAGGAAAACCGAATCCTCTAAGCTTTCGGGAGTTCACCCGTAGAGTAAGTGTTTTGCTTTGCGGGAGATGTTTCAACACTTTATTATAAGATGTTCCATTTAGCTTATGATGGATTTGTTGAACATATAACTATCATAAATCAGGGAGCTCCTGTTCAATACGACTCCATTAATGCAGATGATGCCTTAGACGGGGATTTTCTATGGAACAGATTCATCCAATGTCCATTATTCATGGGGAAAAAATGGTTCGGTACTCGTCGTTTTTGGTTCTCGACGAGCCTTGTGGGACGAATTATCAACGAGAACCGAGGTGCCGCTGTACGTCGGTGTACTCTAGCAGTTCCCTAGTATTGCAGTAACATGGTAGCAGCCTTCTGATCTGGTTCCTCTTCCTACAAACGTTCATCATTTATTAGAGATTCGGAGTCTGATTTTGGATCAAATGTAGTGTATTTAACATGGTACATCTGTACAGGTCTCTCTCAATCTCTCACACACACACACACACACACACACTCAAATTCTAAGGCGAAATGTGCACGACGTTCAACTTACTACAAATCAGCCGAGTCGTGTTGGTCGAGGCTAATGTAGGCGTCCGTGGTCACCACGGTAACCGAAATCGCTTACCTGCCATTTATCATACCGCCGACTGAAACGGGTTGAATGCTCGCTATCGCCATAGCAACCCGCCAGTCTGACGTGTACTGTTGTTACCTACTGTATTGTGGTCCATTTAGCTCACGCTCACAAAGTAACCTGGGTTTCACTCGACAGTTTTGCTCGGAATTAAATAAGTCGGGTACGACTGGGCTCGTTTGGGTAAGAGGGGCATTGTGCACGTTCCGTGTTTACCCGAACACTTCCTATGTCAGTTAGCACCCCCCAGGATCATGGGATCCTAAGACCACGTGGGTCTCGCCCAACCGGTCTGGTCCGGTCCAAAATGGCTCCAGAACGATGTTTAACTCTGTCTCTTTCTATCTCGTCCACAGTCTCGTTTCAGTTTGGCGCTAACCTCCGGTGCGGGAGCCACGCCCTCTCTGCGTACCCACGCCTTCATTTGAGGTCACTCAGGGGCCTGAGGCACCCCAACACTTCCCCCAGACAGGAGAGCATTCTGGGCTGTGGAGCTGATGTTCTCCTCCGGGTCCTGATCGGGCCCTCGGAGCCACCAAGTCAGCTGATCTAAAAAAAAAAAAAACATACAGAGAGGAAAGATCACCTGGTGCAACTGCATTCTTTGAACACCAGAGGGCGCAATCAAAAGTAATCAGTATAGATGTAGCTTATATGCATAGTGCATGACTGTGTATTGGAGTTTGTGGAATTATGATATATAGTGTGTGTATTGTATATATTGTGTGTCTGTGTGTGTAACTATTGTAGCAGTTTGCTTGTAATTGTGTTGTCGTAGTTTGTGTGTAATTACTATATATAGTGTCTGTGGGACTGTGGTAGCCTAGCGGGTAAGGTACTTGACTGTGGCCCAGAAGGTCCAGAGTTCAAATCCCACCAAGGCCATCATAGTTTGTGTGTAACTATTGTGTTGTCGTAGTTAAAACACAATTACACCACATTAACCTTACAAACTATACAATAGTTACAATTGTATAGTTGTACAATTACAAACACAATAGTTACACACAAACTATGATAACACACAATACTTACAAACTACGATATACACAATAGTAACACACAAACTACGATAACACCATACACACAAACTACGACAACACACAATACTTACAAACAAACTACGATATCACACACAATACTTACACATAAACCACGGCAACACAAAACAGTTACACACAAACTATGATAACACACAATACTTACAAACTACGATATACACAAGTTACACACAAACTATGATATACACAATACTTACAAACTACGATATACACAATAGTAACACACAAACTACGATAACACCATACACACAAACTACAACAACACAATACTTACAAACTACGCTATACACAATAGTTACACACAAACTACGATATCACACACAATACTTACACATAAACCACGGCAACACAAAACAGTTACACACAAACTATGATAACACAATAATGACACAAACTACGATAACACGCAAAAGTTACACACAAACTACAATAACACACAATAATTACACACACTCACCCTATATATATATATATATACTTTGTGTAATTTAAATACTTTGTGAGTGTGTGTGCGTCGTAGTTTGTGTGTAATTATTGTGTAGGAGTGAAGGGGTTCTGTTCCTCAGTTTTAGACTAAACTACGCAGCTCCCTTACCTGTTAGTGGTGGGTTTGGTTAAGGACTTGTGGGTAATGTAGTGCTGCACCATGATTAGCCAGGTTTATGTCTATAAAGCAGAACGCTGATGGCGGCCTGGGTGCTACAGGACAGTGCAGCATCAGGTAGCACTCTGGGAGCTACAAGTCAAATTTCTGACTAGAACTAAAGCCATTTTTAGCTCAGGAACCTCGCGGCTGAGCTAAATAAATATATAAAGCGAGCAGTTATTTACGCTGTGGTGCAGACTGTGAAACTCATTAGCAGCTAATAACAGATTTGGCTTCTCTAAAGATCAACTGTACAGCTGTTAAAGCCGGAGCAATCTGTCCGCCTCCTAAAATAACCTGCTAAAAGCGCAGAAACAGCAGCCGCCGCTCCATATTAATCAGCCTCACCCCCACGCCCGGCCCTTTAGCCCTGACACAGATAATCTCCCAGCGGCCGAGGGAGCGCCGCCACGTAACGCCACGCTGTCTCCAGGCAGGGCTGGGACCTTGAGCACAGAGGTGTAGGAGTAGGACGCTCAGGTCCAGCTGCAACTATCCTAACAGTAACGATATTTCTTAGCCAGGGGACATTGCACCTATTTATTAAACAAGCATCAGGACTTCATCACTGGGGAGCTTAGCTCAGGACCTCTCGGGTATGGAGAGGGAACAACGACGGGAATTAAGGAGGGAAGAAAAAAGTAAAATAACGAGAAAGAGAGAGGACATTGTTCTTGTACTTTGTTGTAGGAGGGCAGAGCAGAAAGCTGATGAACTGAATGTAAAAAAAATCAAAAGGAATGAACTAAAACAAAGGAAAAGAAAAAGTACCAAAAGATAGAAAGCAAACAAAGAAAACAATGAACAATAAAAAAGAAAAGTGAGATGAAAAGTGAGCATAAATAAAGAACAATAATAAATAAGAAAGAAGCCAAAACAAATAAAAATGAAAGAAAGAAACAGTAACAGAATAAAGACAAAGAACAAAAATGAATGAAGAGAAAAAGAAGGGAATTAATGAGTTAAAAGTTATTAAAAATAACTTTATTAATAATGAGGAAATTATTCTTTTACTTTGTTATTTTACTTTGAGGGCAGAGCAGAAAGCTGATGAACGGACTATAAAAAAACAAAAGGAAGGAAAAGAAAAGAAAAAAGGAAGAAAAAGTATAAAAGAAAGAAAGGAAACAAATAAAACAAGGAAAAAAACAAATAATAGAGGAAAAGAGAGAATAAATAAATAATGAAGCAAGAAAGCGAGGAAAAAGAAAAAGAAACCAACAGAATAAAGATTTAAAAAAAAACAAAGAAAGAGTGAAGAGAAAATGGAGAGAGAGAGAAAAAGAAAGGAATTAAGGAAGAAAGAAAAAAGTAAAATAATGAGACAGAGAGGAAATTATACTTTTACTTTATTTTAGGAGGGAGCTGACTGTAAAAAAACAAAATGAATGAATTGAAAGGAAAACAAAAAAAGAATTAAAAAATGTAAAAATAATAGAGGAAAAGTGAGAACAAATAAAGAATAAAAATAAATAAGAAACAAACCAAGAAAGAAACAGTAAGAAAATAAAGATAAACAAACAAAAAAACATTCGGAGAAAATGGAAAAAGAAAAACTGAGAATTAAGAAATTTTTAAAAAAAGAACTAAAGAGAATTTTAAAAAACTAAAACAATGAGAAAGCGACACAACCAAAAACAAACCGAGAAACAGGGAAAATGTGAAGCCACAAAAAATAAAGACCAAAGAAAATAAATAAAGAACGGAAGAAAGGAAATTACACAAAGAAGACAAAAAAAAGAAAAAGTAATAAAAGAAAGTGTTAACGAATGAACAAAAAGAGACTAAAGCCTGATGATATTAAAGCTGCTCTTTACCTTGGAAGCCTGGGTGTAATGATGGTGTAGCGGGGCGACCCCGTTCCGCTCGTCCTTCTCCGCTTGTTCCTTGGAGTCGCGCCGCTCATGAGCGCCGGCCTCGTTCTGCCACCGGGCGAACCCTTTGTTTTTGGAACTTTTCCGATGTGGCCTGTACTTCATCTTGGGGAAGGTGTGCGAGCCGCAGCCGGACTCGGCCCAGCTGTGGTCGGCCCACAGGGGCTCGGTCTGAGTGGCCTGGCTGGTGGTGGCTCTCTGGAAGCGGACCGAGATGCGCTGAGCCGAACCCGTCATCAGGGTGATGGACTTGGGCTCCAGGTCGGAGCCTGAAGGGGAAACGGACGGGAACTCGAACACCTCGTCCTCATCTGCAGGGGCGCACGACAAAGATGAAAGAACGGAAACAGGTCAGTGGGCTCCAAGATCTTTGTGAAAAGGCTTTGTTTAATAACTTTTTGTTCTTGTTGATATCTGTAATCTGTTCCAACTAAAAATAGATACAAATTTAACCAAAGAACAAATATAGAGATAAAAAAAGCGTAGTGCTAGAACAAATAAAAGAAGACAGAGAAAAGAATAAAGGAAAAAATAACATGAAACAAAGAACAGCAAGAAAGAAGGAAACGAAGCATAAAGAAAAGAGTGAAAAAAATGAAAGTGTTACAGAATTAAGACAAAAGCAAGAAAATAAAGACGGATTAAAATCTCAAGGATGAAAAAAGAAAGAATGAAGGAAAGATGATAAATAGATATGAAAACGTAGGGAATAAAATAAAAAAAATTAAGAAAGAAAATGCAATAATAACAAGAAATAAAGAATAAAGGCAAAAAGAACTTTAAGAAAGGAAGAAAAGAAAACAAAGAAAAAGGTAGTGATGACTGAAATGAAAAATAAAAAAGAGGGAAAACATGAGAATGCAGAAGACAGAATGAATGAAGATAAAATGTAACAACAAAAAGCAAGAACACAGAACAAAAGAAAGGGAAGAAAGAAGAGAAACAAAAGTAAATAAGATCTAAGACCATCTGTTAGCTCTTGTGGTTGTGTGTGTGACCTTACATCTACCTAAAAATAATGAGACGTTAAAACAAAGAATGTGTGTTTTTGGTTGTGATGGCTGTGTGTGGTGTCTGCTGTGACTGGTGCAGATGGGCGTTGTGGACCTTTGTTGGTGGGCAGTGAGGGGCTGCTGGGTAACGAGCTGTGGGCCCCGGGTGAGACGCTGCAGAGCGAGGTGGAGCGCGGTAACCTCCGGCACGCCAACACCAAGAGCTCCCGGCACTGCTTATGACAGTTCACCCCGCAATCTGCCAAAAAAGAGAAAGAAATAAAAGAAATGAGGAGTAAAGAAACAGTAATACAAGGTAAAATAAAGAACAAAAAAAGAATGAAGAGGAAATGAAGATAGAAAAGAAGAAATTAATGAAGAAAGAACAAAAAATTCTGAGAAAAAGCAAGGAAATGACACAAAAAAAAGAAAAACTATACAAGAAAGAAAGAAATGAAAAGAAAGACAAAGTAATATCAGACATGCAGCGTGAAGAAATGAGGGAATAAATGAAAGTGTTAAAGAGTTAAAAGTTATTAAGGGTTAAAATTGCAACAAACAAAAAAGAAAAGGGGGAGACAAAATAGAAAATAAATTAAAGAAATTGTAGGAAAGAACAAAAAAAAATTTAATAATGAAAAGAAGAAATAAAGAATAAAAGCACAATAGAGTAAGAGCAACAGAGACCAGAAGAAAGAAAGATGATGACAGAAGTAGAGGGATAAAAAAAAGAGAGAAAACGTGAGAAGAAGAAAGAATGAATAAAGGGAAAACATAAAGAAAAAAGAAACACCAGAAAGAACAAAAGAAAGGGAGGAAGGAAGAAAAACTAAAAAGAAAAACTTAAAAAGAAATGAACGACAGAAATATTGAAGAAAAGAGGAAATGTAGCAAGAAAAGAACCAGAAGGACGGCAGAACTGAAGTAAGAAGAGCGAGCCGTTTACCTTTGCACTTGTAGCCCTGTTTGATGATCCCCCACAGCTGATGACACACAAGAGCAACACAAATGTGTTCGTCTGAGTTCTTTCTTTAATAACACACTTGTTCTTTTGTTTTTAATCACTAAGTCCAGCTTTACTTTTTTATTTTATTTTGTAGTACTTACAAATCCAGCGCAGTGCTCACAGAAGGTCGGCTTTAGGTACGTCATCTCCTGGAAGTTATGGATGAAACCTGGACCCATTTTACACTGCAGCACGGGGTTAGCGCGCAGGAAATAGGCCATCATCTCATCCTTACTGATCAACCCGTCCCTACGCACACACACACACACACACACACACACACACACACACACACGCGCACACACACACAGAGTAAATAAATATATAAAGAAACAATGACTTGCTTAGGGCCACAGTGGCACGGAAAGCACAGGGACTGCAGTTAAACAAGAACATGCAGCACTTTCATCTGAACGGCAGGGGGCGCAAATGCCCTAATTACACCTTTATAAAGGCACTTCTAGGGAAAATAATGCTTAATTAAGAAAAAAGAAAAATACTGAGAAAGAGCAAGGGAACTAACATAAATAAGAAAGAAAATAATAAAGGCTGGAAGAGCATTAAACAAAGAAAAAAGGAAAAGCAGTGCAAGAAAGAAAATCAAGATACAGTAATAAAAGACCTGAAGCATAGAGAAAATACGGAAAACACACAAAAAGGAGGGAAAAAAGACAGAAAATAAACCCTAGATATAGTAATAAAAGACACAAAGAATTTCAAAAAGTAGGAATAAATTTAACTATTAAAAAATTAAGGACACAAAAACAAAGAAAGAACATAAAGACTTTAAATCGCAATGAAGTAAAAAGAAAGAAATGAAATAAAGAAAATGTAATAATAAAAAGAGGAAATAAAGATTAAAAGCACGATACAAGAAAAGCAAAAGAAAGAAGAGGTACAGGATTTAAGAAACAGGATTTCTTATGCCGGGAAATAAAAAGGTAAAAAATGAAGCAAGCTGAGCTGTAAAAGCGTTCAGGACTCACTGATCTTTATCGAGGACGCAGAAAGAATCCAGGAAGGGAAAATTGGCGGCGATGCTCTCAAAGTCCTCCTGGGAGATGTAGCCATCGTGGTCGTGGTCATAATTCCTAAACACCGACTGTACAGAAAAAAAGTACGAAAAACTTAGTAAGAGAAATAAATTCAGAACTTTTTTTATGCAAGAGAAGTAATAAAGAATGGAAGAAAGAAAGAAAGAAAGAGACTGAGCAGAAAAACAATGCAAGAAAGAATGAAAACAAACAAAGTAATAAAAGAAATAAAGAATAAAGAAAAGAAAAGAATGAAGAATTAAAAACAAGGAAGGGAAACAAAGCAAGAAAGTTGAATTAAAATTGCACTGAAGAAAGAAAGAAAGAAAGAAAGAAAGAAAGAAAGAAAGAAAAAACAAAGATGAAATAATAAAATAAATAAAGCATAAAATAAAGGGAAGGAATGAAACATGAATAAAAATTGTAAGGAAAGAAGGAAGGAAGGAAATGACATGAAAAGGTTGAAAGAAAAAAATTAATGAGAAGAAACAATGCGAGAAAGAAAGAAAAGGAAAAGAAAACAAAGATAAAGTAGTAAATGAATCATTAAAAAGAAGGAATACATATACAGTGGGGCAAAAGTATTTAGTCAGCCACTGATTATGTACGTTCTCCTACTTATAAAGATGAGAGAGGTCTGTAATTTTTTATCATAGCTACACTTCAGCTATGAGAGACAACATGAGAAAAAAACATCCAGGAAATTGTAGGATTTCTAAAGAATTTAATTGTAAATTATGGTGGAAAATAAGTATTTGGTCACCCACAAACAAGCAAGATTTCTGGCTCTCCCAGAGCTGTACCTTCTTCTTTAAGAAGCTCTTCTGTCCTCCACTCGTTACCTGTATTAATGGCACCTGTATGACCTCGTTATCTGTATAAAAGACACCTGTCCACAGCCTCAAACAGTCAGACTCCAAACTCAACCATGGCCAAGACCAAAGAGCTGTCGAAGGACACCAGGAAGAAAATTGTAGACCTGCACCAGGCTGGGAAGAGTGAATCTACAATAGGCAAGCAGGTTGGTGTGAATAAATCAACTGTGGGAGCAATTGTAAGAA
>JAJAGP010005577.1:0-31527 GCA_025084515.1 Ancistrus triradiatus
CTGCAGTTATTGCTGCACAGGGGGGTCACACCAGATACTGAAAGCAAAGGGTCACATACTTTTGCCACTCACTAATATGTAATATTGGATCATTTTCCTCAATAAATAAATGACCAAGTATAATATTTTTGTCTCATTTGTTTAACTGGGTTCTCTTTATCTACTTTTAGGACTTGTGTGAAAATCTGATGATGTTTTAAGTCATATTTATGCAGAAATATAGAAACTTCTAAAGGGTTCACAAACTTTCAAGCACCACTGTAGGGCCTAAAGTCTAAAGTGGGGGACTAGTGAAAATGCTCAATGCTTTCTTCAAATTTAATACAATTTTTTCAATTGAAATCATATAATCAGAATAGCAATTTAGGCAAACAATGTAAACTTATATTTAAATATTATTTCTTTATTTACTTATATTTATTTCTGTATTATTAAAAAATACAGAAGGTTCAGAATTTACCACTATTTGGTATGCCTCCCTAACCAAAACCCCACAGAGCATTATGGAGGCACTTGAAGAAAGAGAACCAAGCATTCAATAACATCACATGTTGCTCTTCTGCCTGTGAAACCATGTTGGCATCAAGGAATTTTGAAATCAGCTCAAAATAGCAAAACAGAAACATGTTCATTGGCTCCCCATTGTAAATAACCATGTAATACACATATGTGCAATTTATGCAGTCCTACCTTTCTCACACTTGGGACCTTGCCACCCTATGAAGCAGTGGCAGTGGAAATCTCCCTTTTTATCTTCACAGCGCACTGTCCCCAAGTGATCGCAGGGATTGGGGGAGCACTGGTCTGGAATGTCTGAGAGAAAAACAGAGATAAGGAGACAAGTTGACAAGAGCAGAGAATGTGAAGGCTGATTATTTCAACCTTTATCCACCTTCTTGCTCCTTTTCAGCAGTTATTCAGTTGGCAAACACTTCCCACCTTCAGTTTTCATCACTATCTATTCTACACAGAAACTAATGGAATGACTCTCCTGCTAGTTTGTGGCAGTATGTTAGTTTCCTGGAAGTTCTTGATGTTTCTGAATACACTAACATCTTACTACTGACAAAAGTCCAGGCATGTCCAGGCAGATCGGCTGAAGGTGAACGAGAGCGAGATGAAAAAGATATAGAAATGGAGACAAAAGGAGGGAACTAGGACATTGCAGAGTCACCATATCCCCTCACGCACTTACTGACTCAGAGCATCTGGCTAGATTTTAGCCGACCAATCAGAGCCAGGGTACTGGGCTAGCACGTTCCTGCCTCTGATTAAACTAAACCACGTGGTGAAGGACAAGCCCCCAGTACGTAGGTGCTACGAAATCGCGTCAAGTGCCTGCAGATGAACGCACCTTACAGCACCTCTCAGATGCCCTAAAAAGCTGCTACTGATAGGCTGCCTTTGCTGAATGTCAGAGCTACAGAACCAAGGTATCTGCATTTATTCCAGGCAGTGCTCTCTCTCTCTCTCTTTTCATTCTTCCTGCAGCACTGCTGCAATGCAGGTGAAGCAAAGAATGCTGCACTCATCCTGAGCTATATATAAACTGCTAGGGGAGAAGAGAGGCTGCAATGGACAGAGCACAGTCACTTACTGTGGACACAAGTCACCAGGTCTTCCTTCTTCTTGTCTGCAAACTTTTCCACACACGCTGAAGAGAAAATCGAAACGTTTAAGCCATCTGACAGAATGTAAGATGCATTCTTTACAAATGTTCACTGTTTGGGCAAGTTTAGATGTCGTTTGTGGTTTAGGACTCACCCAGATACTTGGGGTAGAAGTATTCCTGAAACACATAGCAAAAGATGATCAGACAATGCCAATAATAACCTATACGAAACATGCTGAAGTGCAATTTAGTTCATAGCCTATAACACATACAAAAAAATCACTTACGATAAACCTCATGCATGAGCTACATTCTATGAGAAACAGATATTTAGAGGCTTCGGCAGTAGCTTAATTAGAAGCGCACTGAATGATGGTTTTAGTTTTAGTAATTAATACCTTGACATATTTCACTACGTATGTTAGTCCTTTTTTTAGTACACAGTTTCCTGTGCAACTCTATTATCTCCAGAACACACACATTGAATGGTTTGACACATGATGCAATTTTCTTCCTACTAGTCTTTAATCTCACTGTCCATGTTGCAAACATGTTGGGCCTTAAGTATCTTTCATTTTTTCTGGATAAACAAGCGGAACAGTTTTACAGCGTGTAGAACGTCTGTGCGAACCTGATCGACCTGTAACAATGTGCACGATACAGATCTGCAGAGGTATTGGGTGTGTCTGAGCTACAACACAAACGGACCTGACTCTTACATGTATTCATATTCAGGTTCTATATCATCACAGGTCATCAGTGACTTGATATTCTATTCCTATTTCATTCTGAAGTCTTAGATAAACTGTACTGATTTTTCTTTCACAAGCACCCTACTATTACCCATAATGTATAAAGTATTTTGGTCGGCCTTAAGGAACTGTACTGCCGAAATCTAGCATGTAATCAATCCGTTTCCTACAGCTGATGCAGCAAGCGAAAAGCTGCAGAGTCCGAATTTCTGCTGAGTCAGATGGACACTAAATGCTTGTTTTCCCTGAATAATGTGCAGAGCGAACTGAACTCCCATCTGAGCCAAGCATGGATCAGACCACAAAGAATTTTATTCTTGCATCCACGTGATCTTCTGGAATTAAGAATAACTCTCGTTTTCACACAAGTCAGCCCTCATTTGTCTACTAGTTTCATTTTCTGTCAAACACACAAGTTCCACACTTGATCGCATCCCATCATGGTCCTCAGCTATCAGAACATTCTTACAAGGAATAACTAACACAAAAGAAGGAAAAGTGATACCGAACAGTTACAAACATCTAATAACAGGACTAGGCGTCTAACTTCGTCAAACCGAGGGGCGGCACAGAGTTGCCTCAAGGCTCCACCATCCCGATCTCAAACTCTGGCTGTGTGGAGAATGCATGTCGTCCGCATGGGTTTACTCCTGGTGCTCCGATTTCCTCCCACAGCCCAAAGACATGCGTTAGGTTAATTGATTACACTAAATGTGAGTATGTATGACTAGTTTCTAAGTCGCTTTGTGTACCGATGTAACCATGTGCCTGTTGATGCCAAACGCAACGTAAGGTAAACCAAACAAATAATGGTCAAACAAATGTACTTGGCCAGTATACAGAAAACTGATGAGCTCTTTGACTAATCTACACAGCAGTCCTGCTCATATACAGTGCGGAAACTAGCACTACACAGTGCTGATAACAAAAGGATACAGACTGTATTAGGAAAAGTACTATGACCTGATACTTTACCCACACTCACGTCATATATGTATATAAAACATACATACTGTGGTAGCCTAGCGGTTAAGGTACTGGACTCTGGACCAGAAGGTCCAGGGTTCAAATCCCACCTCTGCCAAGCTGCCACTGTTGGGTCCTTGAGCAAGGCCCTTAACCCACAATTGCTTGGATTGTAAGACTTTACTAAATGTAAGTCGCTCTGGATAAGGGCGTCTGCTAAATGCTGTAAATGTAAATGTGTCAGTCAGCAATCAAGTGGTCGATCTGCAGCCAACCAGCTATGGGTGTATCTCATCTGCATAATCATTGCTGTGGCAAATGGCCATTTACCCTACAGACATTCACCCAAATAATCGCTGTTGGATTATCTGCAATGAAAACAGCCAGTCTGGGCTCTTGAATGATTATACTATACTATATTGGTCTTTGAAACTACTTATGACTTTACTGCAGTGAGGTTCAAGGTGTGAGCTGGGTCCCAAACCGCCAAAAGATGAATGCCACCACTCGTGCTATGTAGTGCGGATGATTACATGACTACGCTTTCCAGAGAGCCACAAGCACTTCAGACAAAATATGGAGACACAGTTACAAGTCTGGACACGATAAACGCACTGATAGATAAAACTATGACAACCTGACATGACTCATTGTGTCCTTTGAAGGACCAACAGTAGACTAGCTAATTATTTTGTCGCATGTTGAACTAGGACACGGAAATACAGCCCATAACCGGACTGAGGACCTCTGCCGTTACCGATTAGGCAATTTGGCTATCGGGCAGAAGTGTAACAAATGACATATATACTTAGTGCATCCCAAGCGGCAGTAAGAATACTACATAGAATAGTATCATAATACAGAGTATAGCATCTAGTATGGGGTTTGAGACACAGCCATTGATTTGTCCTGTTCCTGGGTACATTAGCGTTACGATATCCAGCTCTGGGTTTCAGTTAAATCAGTATCGCAAACGATTATAAACCGCTAAATCTACGTAGACTGCGAAACAAAATCACGTTACCGTTTCAGGGTCGTTTTCAAACACTTCTCTCGCCTCCTCTTTGCTGCATCTCTCCTCCACACATTCCCTCTCCAAATGCCCTTGTTTGGTTTCCTCGAAAACCTGGTACGCTCTCCTGTGTCTTCTTAAAAACTGGTGAGCTTCCTTGGGCGACAAGGACACTGCCAAACACAGTTTAGACGATAAAAGAGCAGCACGGGAAGGTCAGTGCAATGAGAAACGGCACTGGAGAGTCAGACTGCAGGGAGAGTTAACACAAAAACTGCTGAACTACCCACTAACGTTCGCTGATATTCAGTGTTTACTTACACTCGGAGGAGAAGGCGACTAGCAGCAGGATTAACAGCGAGCCCGAGAGAAGCTCTCCCGGGGTTAAAGGCATGGTTTCCCCTCTGCGACAAGCTCCGGGACCTTCTATATGTGTATATATCCAGTGATAGAATGTAGCAAACAGACCCGAGACGTACAGAGAAAGTCGTTATACACCACTATGTTCAGTTCAGTCCAATATACATACCACACATTCAACCTCTCTCTCTCTCTCTCTCTCTCTCTCTCACACACACACACACACACACACACACACACACATTCTGATTGGTTGAAAGTTTCAGTCGTCTGTGTGCAGGCGATGGGAGTTCCTTCTCGCCAATGCAGAGCTTTCAATCCGCAAGGCTGGAAAAGTGGAAGAGAGAGAGGGAGACCCAGGAAAAAATGTACTGTGAATGCTCATAGTAAAACTGTGAATTGCTGGACAGTTTTAGTGTGAACTTTCACAGTTTGACCATGAAGTTCACAGTTCTACTATCAATTTTTGATCTTAATTTGGCCACTTCATGGATCTACTCTGAAATTTCATAGTACAACTGTAAACTTGGTGGACTATGAATGGACCATGAATTAGTTCACAGTTGTACTATGAATTTCGGTGGTAATTTGGCCACTTCATGGTTCTACTATCAAATTTCGCAGGACATTTTTTCCTGGGGAGAGAGAGTGAGACAGTCAGTGTCCATCTCTGAAGATGTGAGGTCTGAGTTGCTTTTCATGTGGACGAGGGGTCTCGCCATTTCCCCTGTCCTGTCCATGGATAAACCTGGTGACCAATAGACAAGCAGGACCTGGTGAAGCAGAGATGGGGGTCTGGTGTCTGAAAGATTGTTGTGTGTATGTGTTATAAGTTTCGTTCCACTTTCCAAAATCTGATGGAAAGCCACAGACCAATTCCATGTTAATGAAGTGGCAAAAGTTACTTTCTCAGGACCTAGGTTCAAACCCTGGGCTTGTGTTGTTGAGGGGTGCAGTAATGGGGCCTTGTGATGGATTGAGGCCCCATCCTGGGGGCACTTTTGCCTGTGTTCAGTGAAAACATTCATGTAGAATTTTAAAGTAACTGTGTCTATACTCCCAGTATGGAAAATGCATTTGTAGAAAACGCAACGTCTTACATTTCCTTCAACTTTTATGTAATCGTAGGCAGTACGAACCCAAGGTATATAATGTTTTGCCTGGTCAACTTCTTCTCATTTGTTAATATACAGTACTTGTGCAAAAGTCTTTGGGACCATTAGAGTGGACAAATCATCATTTTGGTAAAATGACCATATATAATTATCCATCTGTTTATTATAATACAACCACAAAATACAGAAAATTAGTACACAGTATTAAAAACCTGAACAAAAAGAAAATAAAAAACTGATTCTACAGGCTATAGTGGCAAGTATTTATTGTGACCTCCCCTTACACTTGGGCGGCAGCAACATCTGTCAGTGTTATCGGGATGCCAAGTTGACCCTTCTACCATCTAATGGTGGCTTAAGGATTGCCCCTGCCCCAACTTTATTTGTGATGTGTTGCAGGCTTGAAATGGCGGGATGGATGTTTATTAACAAATGACGTGAAAATGAAATATCTTAGGTTTGTATGGTCTGTAATGAAATAAAGGTAAATGTAATAAAATGTAAGATTTTTTTTTTGCATTTCCATTTTGTCCCAACTTTTTGTTAATTTGGGGTAATTTTACAATGTTGTGCTGCATTATGGAAACTTTCTGATAGCTGTTTATTACAGTGGTATTGCATTGAACAATACAACAGCTATGGTTGTTGTACTCCTCTTTTCATTGGATTTACATTTTGATACACACTACTATATTATAAATTATTATTTTATGTTCCTTTCATTAGACAACCATTTTTTTGTTGAAATATATGATTTTATATTGGGTTGATAGTTCATATTTGTAACGATGATGCAAGCCCTTCAGCTTGCATCCATCTTGTGTAGCTCCCCCTGCTTTCTGCTTCCCACCCAGCAGGTGGGGCTGTAGCCACCTGCTGTTCTGGCTTTATCACATTGTGGTTGTCTTTGGCTCCTGTCTCCTGGTTCCCTATGCAGGTTTGTCTCTTCTACTTTGTCTTGTCTCTTTGTATCTTGGTCTTTGTTCCTCTGTGTACTTAGCATTTTATAGTTGTCTTAGGTTTAAGCTGTGTTATATGTTTAGCAGTGTTCTTGGTATTAGCTTTAGCCTTGTTAGCTTGTCTCGTGTGGTAGATGTTTGGTGTTTTTATTATCATTCTTGGTTTGTTTGTGTGGTTAACTATGTTCAATGTAAATAAACCTGTAACACTTGCGTGTACGTCCGCCTCACTTGTCCCTACTTGCCCTGAGCGTGACAGAAAGCCAGACCGCAAAAAGGACGTAGCAAGTGTTTCCCCGGCCTTACGAAACATGTGGTCTGAGTCCTCTGAGGATGAGTATCCGGGGGACTATCTAAAGTGGGAGTACCAGCCCTCGTTAATTCCGCTCAGTCGGGATTCTGAGTTGGAGGTTGCCTGTCCGGCCGTAACTCTCCAAAACTTGGACAGTGGACCCTCTCGTGCAGTCAGAAAGCGCCGCCGGAGGCGGAGGACCACACCTGCTAGCTCAGTGCCTGAGCCCATTCCCGCTACCACAACGCCTGAGCTCTCGCTTGCTACCTCAACGCCGGAGTCCACGCTCGCCAGTTCCACGCCCGTGCTTCCTTGTGCTGAACATCTGCGTGTGTCACATCTGTTCAGCCAGCTTCAGGGGGTTGTGAAACCCCTAAGTACGGCCAGAAGGGCGATGGAGTTCGCGGGGCAGGTTGAGGAGGGGTCGGAGGTAGCAAGGCTGATTTTGGATTTATTGGATGTACTGGGAGCTGTCGATTCGGCGGTAGCCCAGGGACTGGCCATTACTGGATCGTGGGTCAGCCCCCCTTCAGCCCCTTTGGAGATCGTCCAGTGCGGGTCCGCCTCGGAGATCGTCCAGTGCGCGCCCGCCTCGGAGATCGTCCAGAGCGCGCCCGCCTCGGAGGACGTCCAGAGTGCGCCCTCCCTGGCGAATGTCCTCAGCGTGCCCGTCTTGGAGGACGTCCAGAGCACACCCGCCTCGGAGATCGTCCAGTGCACATCCGCCCCGGATGAGGTCCAGAGCGCGCCCGCCCCGGAGGAGGTCCAGAGCGCGCCCGCCCCGGAGGAGGTCCAGAGCGCATCACCTGCTTCTGAACTGGAGTCGTGCCCTCCTTCCGGCCTCCCACCACCCACCCGGGCTCGTGACGAGGACTTCTCTAGCCAGCAACTCGCCGACGACCCGCTCGCCAGCAACCCAAAGCATTGGGACAGTAGTGGCACAAAAGTGTTTTGAAAGACTTTTGGCCACTGGACTACTGACCCCACAAGGTCCAGGGTTCAAGTCCCAGCTTTGCCAAGCTGCCATTGTTGGGTTATTGAGAAAAGCCCTTAAGATTCAATTGTTTGGACCATATCTTGTAAGGGGCAATCTCAGGTGGAGTGGTCTGCTTCCTCCCTGAGTCCACGTGGGTTTACTCCAGATACTCTGGTTTCCTCCCACAGTCCAAAGACTGGTTGGTTAATTATTGTCTTTAAAGTGCCCCTATTGCATGAGTGTGTGTATGTATGTGCCCTACGATGGATTGGTACCCTGTCTTGTTCCTGCCTTGTGCCCTATACCGCCAGATAGGCACCGGCTGTCTCGCGACCCTGTCCAGGATCAAGCAGGTAAGAAAATGAATGGATGATGAATGAAAGTGTATCAGTAGGTTGCTCTGGATAAGTGTGTCTGCTCAACAAATGTAATAGAAAACTTTAACTACTGTATCTAGCCTCTATACAAGTGTTCTTATGTCTTGTTGTATTATTGTTATGTTAAGTTACACAATTCCAAGATTGAAAGGTTTAATTAAATCTAATCTACTATAATAAATGTAAGTTTTTAGCCATGTGGGGTTCAGCCTCAGTTAAAGGTAGGGTTGATGATTTTTAATTGGGAATCTTTTCTCATGCACAACATATGTTGATAAAATACGTGGTCAAAGGAAAACCGCTGGGCATCTTTGTGCAAATAGGTGTTCACTTAGGAGGACTTTGAATTTCCATCCTTCACTTAATCTACTCTATGCAGCCGTATGCTGTTGTTTTAAGTGTTTAAGTTTGGACAGAAATATGGCTTTAGATGGTCTTTATTTGTTCAAATTGAGTCTCAACATTTAAGAGTCTAAGATTAAGATAGATTGAAACAGATTCTGATCTTGTGAGAGCTTGTGAGGTGATCTTACTGTAAACCATGATAAAAATGGTGGCACACTGTCTAGGTTATATAACAGCTCAGATGAAATGAATCAAATGTAATTATTACTACATCATTTCATTTAATCCATCTTCCAGCTGCATTCCCATATCCAATTGTGCTTTCAGAAATGCTTTTGTGACCCTGTCAAATCTTCCCCTGCAGCTGTTTTGAGAATATCTGTTTTTCCCTTGTTGACTTCACCCAACCACCCACCCCGTTCTTTCAGAACTAGGTCAGATTACATGTGCATATGGTACAAACCAATGTGAAAGTACTCTCTGGACTAATGGAAGTGTTTTCTGATCATTTCCTATGAGAAATATGTCAGTGCATCTTACATACTGTAATTGTGTAAACTGTATGAAACCATCCTCTTTTTATAGTTTAGGATTAAGAGGGAAGAAGACATTCAGTGGTGCAGGACAGTCTCGAGATGCCCCCATGCCCATCAGTGTGCACCTACAGACATACTAACATATACTTTTCTGTAAACACAACTCGTTAAAGTTGGATTACTGCTATTTATTGAAATATTCAACAAACAATCTACCTTTAAACCAGCTCAGAAGTGAACATAAAAACTTTGATCTCATGACCAAAGGTGTGTTATCCTTCATGAAAGTGTGTCAGATCCTACTCAAGATTCTCTACAGCCATTCTGAATACATAACTTAAACCAGAAAGAGCTCTACACGGTCCTGTCACAATATTCTGACCACCCTTTGTTTCTACACCGACTGCCCATCAGCCTCTGTTTACCAAATACAATCACTTTGTAGTTCTGTAATGACAGACTGTAGTCCATCTGTTTCTCTACACACTTCATTAGTCTCCTTTTGCCCTGTTCTTCAATGGTCAGGACCCCACAGGATCACCACGGATCAGGTCCTGTTTGGGTGGAGGATCATTCTCAGCACTGCAGTGACACTGATGTGGTGCTGGTGTGTTAGTGTGTTGTGCTGCTATGAGTGGATCACACAGCAGTGCTGCTGGAGTTTTTAAACACGGTGTTCACTCGTTGTGCGCTCTATTAGATCTACCATATTTCTCCACCTTGTAGATGTAAAGTCAGAGACAGTAGCTCATTTGCTGCACAGTTTGTGTTAGTCATCCTCTAATTCTTCTTCAGTGTTCACAAGGATGCTGTTGGCTGGACATTTTTGGTTGGTGGTCTATTTTCATTCCAGCAGTGTTTCAGTCCAAAAGTCCAGCATCACTGCTGTGTCTGATCCACTCATAGCAGCACAACACACACTAACACACCACCCCCACATCAGTGTCAGTGCAGTGCTGAGAATGATCCTCCACCCAAACAGGACCTGATCCGTGGCGGTCCTGGGGGGATCCTGACCATTGAATAACAGGGCAATAGGAGATTAACAAAGTATGTAGAGAAACAGATGGACTGCAGTCTGTAATTACAGAACTTCTATTTGGTAAACAGAGGCTGATATAGTGGACAGTGAGTGCAGAATCAAAGGGGGGTCAGAATAATGTTACAGGACTGCGCATATGCTGTGTGTTTATAACAGTGAATGTACAAAACGCAATGTGATATCAAACTTCAGTTCAACAGTGTTTATCAGAAACTCTATTCTCATGTAGTTTAGTAGAGTAGTAGTAACATAGTAGTAAAATCAAGTAGTAAAATCCATTAAAAAACCAAGGAAAACCTCTAGCCTTCTGTCAGTGTTCTCACCCTAGCTATTTTCAACTCTCAGGTATTTTACCATTGAACAGAGAGCATTAGTGAAGGGTGCTAATTAAAGTATTCCTATTGTAGGCCAGTCTTAGGCATGTTCTATCAGTTCCCGGTTAAGAGAAGCTAGCTGTAATGGTGGTCAGGACGGGAAACGGGAGGACACGAATGAGACGTGATGCTGTTGTGCTTGCTAACTGCTTCATCAAAGTCCAGCAGCTGATTATTCACATGGATTTCCATGCAGCCATGGTAGTAGGCTGAGACTGGTGTGGAGGACAGCGGAAGATGATCTAGAGGAAAAATAGAAAAGAAGCAACTGGTAAAGGCCAAGTAATGACAACTGTTAAAAATATCCAGTGGTGCTTGAAAGTTTGTGAACGCTTTAGAATTTTCTATATTTCTGCATAAATATGAAAATTCATCCGATTTTTCACACAGTACTAAAAGCAGAGAAAGAGAACCCAGGTTAAACAAATGAGACAAAAATAGTATACTTGGTCATTTAGGTATTGAGGAAAATGATCCAATATTACATATTAGTGAGTGGCAAAAAAGTATATGAAACCCTCTAGAATTAAGTATTTGAAGGTGAAATTGGAGTTTGGTGTTTTCAATCAATGGGATGACAATCAGGTGTGAGTGGGCACCCCGTTTTATTTAAAGAACAGGGATCTATCAAAGTCTGCTCTTCACAACACATATTTGTGGAAGTGTGTCATGGCACGAACAAAGGAGATTTCTGAGGACCTCAGAAAAAGAGTTGTTGATGCTCATCAGGCTGTAAAAGGTTAAAAAAACCATCTCTAAAGAGGTTGGACTCCAGCAATCCACAATAATACAGATTGTGTACAAATGGAGGAAATTCAAGATCATTGTTACCCTCCCCAGGAGTGGTCGACCAACAAAACATCACTCCAAGAGCAAGGCGTGTAATAGTTGGTGAGGTCAAAAGGACACAGGGTAACTTTAAGCAACGAAGGGCCTCTCTCACATGACTAAATGTTAAATGTTCATGAGTCCACCATAGAAGAAAGAACACTGAACAACAATGGTGTGCCATGACAGGGTCTGCAAGCGGAAAGCACTTGCTCTCCAAAAAGAACATTGCTGCTCGTCTGTAGTTTGCTAAAGATCACCGTGGACAAGCCAGAGGGCGTGGTGGAAGAATGTTTGTGGACGGATGAGACAAAAAGAACTTTTGGTTAAAAGAAAAGTGTTATGTTGGAAAAAGGAAAACACTGCATTTCCAGCATAGAACATTATTATCTGTGAAAAAACATGGTGGTGTAGTATCATGGTGGGCCTGTTTTTGCTGAATCGGGCAGGACGGCTTGCCATCATTGATGGAACAATGAATTCTGAAATATATCAGAGAATTTAAAGGAAATGTCAGACATTGTCATGAAACTGATCTCAAGAGAAGGTGGGTCATGCAGCAAGACAAACAAACCCTAAGCACCACAAGCCGTTCTACAAAGAATGGTTAAGAAAATAAAGTCCATGTTTTGAATGGCCAAGTCAAAGTCTGACCTTTAATCCAATGGAAAAGTTGTGGAAGGACCTGAATGTTTGAAGTGAGCGTTAATGTGAGGAAACCCACCAACATCCCAGAGCTGAGCTGTTCTGTACGGAGGAATGGGCTAAAATTCCTCCAAGCCGGTGTGCAGGACTGATCAAAGCTCGTTTACAGGAACGTTTAGCTGCAGTTCATTTTGTGCACAGGGGGTCAGACAGATACTGAAAGCAAAGGGTCAATTACTTTTGCCATCACTAATATGTAATACTGGATCATTTCCTAATAAATATTGGATTATTTTCCTCAATAAAATATTTTTGTCTCATTTGTTTACGGGTTCTCTTATCTACTTTTGGACTTGTGTGAAAAATCACCGTGTAGTGCCTTGATATCTAGTGTGGAAGAACTACATATTCCACTAAAAGAAACTTATAAGGAAGCTTTACCTACCAAACGGTATAACATACACACGTAGTTGTGCGTTTTAAAAAACGATTTTTTTTTTTTTTTTATCACCCAGAATTGCAGTTATGTCTCAGGTAACTTCAAAAATCCCACTTATTCAGCGAGGTGATGCTGTTGTCAATGTCTTCGTGTTTTTGGAGTTGTTCATCCGTGGGTACATCTTTGGTTTGCAGTGGTTGTCATGCACAAGAAATGTGGACTGCCCCTAACAAACGGAACCCCCATATTGTCTTTAGTAGCAAATCCAGGTTCTGTTTGGCATCCGACAACAGTCAGTTTAGAGTATTTAGGCCTCATGGTGAGCACGTCAATCCTGCCTTTGCTGTGGCAATGTCCCAACTGCTGGTGTAATGATCTGGGGAGCCATCGCATATGACAGCCAGTCACCACTAGTAGTGATATGAGGGACACTAACAACTCAGCAATATGTGCAGCCACATATGTTGCCTCTCATGGCACGGCCTACCTCTGGCAGTTTTCAGCAGGATAATGCTTGCCCACACACCGCAAACATTAATCTGGCTTTTTTATGTTTCTTTTGGATTAATGGCTTCTTCCTGGTACAGTGGCCTTTCAGCCCATGTCGATACAGTACTCGTTTCACTGTGGATAATGACACACACTTACCAGCTTCAGCCAGCATCTTCACAAGGTCTTTTGCTTTTGTTCTTGGGTTGATATGCACAATTCGGACCAAAGCACATTCATCTCTGTGACACTGAACCCGTCTCCTTCCTGTGCGGTATGATGGCTAGACATTCCCATCTTGTTTGTACAGATGAACACCTTCAGATGAAGGCACCTTCAGGTTTCTGGAAATTGCACCCAAGGATGAATAAGACTTGTGCAAGTCCACAATTCTCTTCCTGATATCTTGGCTGATTTCTTTCGAATTTCCCATGATGTTACACAAAGAAGCAGTGTGTTTCAGTTGTGCCATAAAATACATCCACAGGTGTGTCTGTAACTCAGAAGTTGCCAATAAAGCCATCAGAAGCTTCCAAAGACATGACATCAACATATGGGCTGTCCCAAATTGTTTAAAGGCATAGTAATCTTAGTGTATTTAAACTTTTGGCTTTGAAGAAAGTAAGAAAAATTGCTTTAAAAAAATTCCCTCTCTCATTATTCTGGCATTTAGCAAACAGAAATAATTTTGGTAATCCTAATTGACCTAAAACGGGAAAGGTTTATTCTGATTTCATGTCAAACAGTGAGAAAAAAATGCATAGGTGTCTTTTTATATAGTGTATGTAAACTTCTGGTTTCAACTTTACATACATACATAACCGCTCAAAAGTTTGGGATCACTTGCAAATTTACCTCTTTTCCAAACAAAAACACATTTCTATGCAATTCACAAAGAATTTTGTCCATTACACAATTAATTAAAATGTATTAGATGATTTTTAAAGAATGAAAATGTTTGCATTAAGGCCTATTTTGTATAGAGGCCTATTTTGCATATAGTCCTATTATCAGCAACTCTCAGTCCTCTGCCTCAGTCTCCTGGTATGGCTGCCAATCCAAGTTAAGAATGTTCTTAGGCTAATTGATTGTTAGGAGACCCTTTTTCAATTTTGTTGCACAGCTGAAAAATGTTACACTAATAAGGGAGCATGACGTTCTAGGTTAGTTTAGTATCTGAAGCATCAGCAGTTGTTGGCTTGCTTACAGGCTCGAAATGGCCAGAAAGAAACAACTTTCTTTAGAAACTCATCAGTCTATTGTTGTGTTAAGAAAGGGAGGCTACTCAATACTCAAAGAAACTGAAAATACCTTACCATGCTGTTAACTACTCCCTTCAGAGAGTAGCACGAACTGGCTCTAACAAGAACAGAAAAAGGAGTGGGAGGCCCCGATGCACAACTGTGCATGAAGATAAATATCTATGCAGTCTGAGACAAAGAAGCCTCACAGGTTGCCAACTGACAGCTACTCTAAATGGAACCCGTCAAACACCGGTGTCAGCATAAACAGCAAAGAGGCGACTTCAGGATGCTGGACTTCATGGCAGAATTGCCAAGAAAAAGCCATACCTCACACCGGCCAATAAAAAGAAAAGACTGCGATGGGCCAAAGAGAAAAGACATCGGACACTGGAAGACTGGAAGAAGGTGTTGTGGACAGATGAGTCCAAGTTTCAGGTCTTTGGATCAAACAGAAGAACATTTGTGAGGCGCAGAAACAATGAAAAGATGCAAGACCAATGCTTATTGCCATCTGTCAAGCATGGTGGAGGCAGCGTGATGGTCTGCGGATGCTCTGGAGGTGGTAACATAGGAGATTCATATAGAGTGGAAGGGATCTTGAAGAAGGAAGGCTACCACAAGATTCTGCAACGCCATGGCCATCCCCATTGTGGACGACGCGTGGATTGGGGGGAGGCCCATTTAATTCTACAACAGGATAATGACCCCAAGCACACTCCACAATGTGTCAGCAATATTTAAACAATAAGGAATCAGCTAGAATTCGACTGTAATGGGAGTGGCCAGCACCAGTCTCCAGATATGAAACCTATTGAGCTGTTGTGGGAAGCGCTTGACCGTATTGTACGGAGGAAGACGCATCAAGCAATCCCTGTTGGGGGATGCTCCAGAAGCATGGGGTGAAATCACATTAGAATTACCTGAAAAAATTGAACAGCTAGAAATGCCTAGGGTCTGTCAGGGCTGTAAGTGCCGCCAAAAGGTGTTTTCTTTTTGATGAATTCCAAAATGCTCTGGACTGATTAATTTTTTTTTCCTGATCAATACTTTATTGAGAATAGTATACCCCCAAAACAAACCATTATGCATGTTCAGTGACATCCAATAGAGGCTTATGCCCCCCACGCTCCCAAACAACCCTGACCAGGATAAGCCTGATCAAAATAGGAACTTTGTCAAACATCCATGTAGAATTTTAGAGTAACTGTGTCTATACTCAGTATGGAAAATGCTAATTTAACAAAAAATGCAGCATGCCTTACATTTTCTTTGACCTTTATTTTCATTACAGACGGTACAAACCAAAGATATTTTGTGTTTTTTCTGGTCAACTTTATTTCATTCGTTAAAAAACATTTCAGGCCTTCAACACATTCCAAAAAAGTTGGGGCAGGGGCATTTTGGGGCTAGTAATGAGGTAAAGAAATTAAATAATGATGTGATGTTAAACAGGTGATTATAACCATGATTTGGTACAAAAGCCACAAAAGACTGAGGCTTTGAGGAGCAAAGATTTTCAGAGGATCTCCAGTTTATCAACCAATGCATGAGAAGATTATTGAAAAGTAAAACAAAAAATGTTCAAGACTGGAAGGGATTTACAGTGGGGCAAAAAAAGTATTTAGTCAGCCACTGATTGTGCAAGTTCTCCTACTTAGAAAGCTGAGAGAGGTCTGTAATTTTCATCATAGGTACACTTCAACTATCCAGGAAATCACATTGTAGTATTTTTAAAGAATTTAATTGTAAATTATGGTGGAAAATAAGTATTTGGTCAATAACAAAAGTTCAACTCGATACTTTTTTGCCCCACTGTACATAACTTTTTCTGATTTGGCTTGTTTTTTTGTCTTCCTGAAAAATACATGGACGTTCATGGAAACGATATGTCGAAGACAGCATAAGTATGTTGCTGTAAAATCTTAATGTACTTTTCTGCATTAATGCTGCATCACAGAAGTGAAAATGGCCTTTGGCAAGGTCACTGACCCAACCCCATAACATGTCAGACCCTGGCTTTAGACTTGTAGCTGTCTGGATGGTCCTTTTCGTCAGCACACAGCCTGCATTTCTTTCAAAAAAGATCTGGAATACTGATTGGTCTGACAACAATACACGTTTCCACTGTGTGATGGTCCATCCCAGATGCCTCCGAGCCCAGAGAAGTCAATTCTGCATCTAGACAGGGTTAATATGAGCCTTCTTTTTTGCATAGTAAAATATTAAGTGGCATGTGTGACTATAACTCCGTATTGCGTTGGTTGGCAAAAGTTTGTCAAAGTAATTTCTTTCCCATATATCAGCTCTCAATGAATGATGGTTCTTCATGCAGTGCCACCTGAGGGATCAGAGATCATGGGTCTTCAGCTTAGGCTTGCGCCCCTGCCCTCTATGCACTGAAGTTCTTCCAAATTCCTTGACCCGTTTAATGATATTATGCACTTTAGAGAGAAATATATGCAAATCCCTTCCAAACTTCCAAAAGGAACATTGTTTTTAACATCTCAATAATTTTCTCACGCATTTGTTGACGAACTGGAGATCCTCTACTCATCGTTGCTCCTCAGAGACTCAGCTTTTTGTGGATGCTGCTTCTGTACCAAATCATGATTATAATCACCTGTTGGAAATCATTATTTAGCTGTTTTTTACCTCATTACTAGCTCTAAATTGTCCTTGTCCCAACTTTTTTGGAATGTGTCGCAGGCCTGAAATGCAGGAATGGATGTTTACTAACAAATGAACTGAAGTTGACCAGACAAAACACCAAATATCTTGGGATGTTCGCAATGAAATAAAAGTCAAAGTTAAAGGAACACTTTTTCATTACACCATTCACTTAAAAAGGTTTAGCATGTGTAGAGCAGTTCAGGCTTCTGACACATTTATGTATTATGTATCGTTTGCAAGCACTTTTCTTGTGAAAATCCCCTGCATATTAACATTACGCCGCCCAAGGAGGTTGGGTCTCTTTTTGAGTCTTGGTCCTCCCAAGGTTTCTTCCTCATAACACTTAGGGATTTTCCTTGCCACTGTCGCCCTAGGCTTGCTCAATTTGGGATTGGACGTAGTTATTAGGAGATAATCTAAACTTGTAAAGCTGCTTTGAGACAATGCTCCATTGTAAAAAGCGCTATATAAATAAATCTGACTTGACTTGATTATAGCATCCTAAAAAGACTTTGGTACCATTGTTTATGGTAATGTCCGGTCAACGACCATTTCGGTCAAGATCCTGCTTCACAGAACAGCCATTAAAGAGCGCATACCTGCCTTTGTTCAACAGTACAACACAGTGTGTGAAATCTACACCCACTTTGCCACAAGACTGTATCATGCATAATGACAGAGCTTACCTGGCAGTCCCCCAATGTAAGTAAGCACTGGTTGCTGCATGGTAGCATTGAGCTTGGCTAAAGCTTTGCTGAGCAGTTCAGTCTCGGTGTAGGACACGGTGGAGGAGTTGGCTGAGATGTGGAGGCTATCTGCAGACACGTGGATCTCCACCACCAAGTGATCGGGATAACAGAGCATCAACGACTGGAGCGTCGCCACCGAAATGCCATCTAAAAATACCTGCAGGTCCTGCCAGGACAGATTAGACTCATGCATATGACAGTGAGTATAGCTAGACACATCTAAGTCAGTGTAGGATTCTTACTGCTTCAGTAGGTCCTTGAGTTAGCACAGAGACAGACAGAGGAACCGTGTCACTGCTGACCAGGGCAAACAGACTGCCTGTGCTTCTGGACGGACGAATGCTCATCACAACGTCGACCCTCCACCCACCGTCAAGGTCTGAAAAGACACAAATGTTATATGTTTTTCCCAAATTCTTGCCCACGCTTGACACTTCTTCTAAATATGTAAACACAGTTAGGTGATGTTTACAGACACACGTGAGTGATTTGGTCCCTGCTCCTGGAATCCCTACATGCCAAATCCTGCGTATTGCTACGATTGGTTTGTACATGTAGGTTTAAGGATGAGCCCCATTTTAAACGTCAGAAATAACGAAATGACACATGACCATGATAATGTCATCCTCCACTCACTATAGTCGATGTCGAAGTGGGCCATTCCAGCACCACTGAAGTATGATCCTCTCTCCACATAGACAAAGCAGTGCTTGCTTTCCTTCCCATGAATAACCTCCTTCAACCCAGAAGCCCCATGGTTCATCAGATTCCAGCCACGAATACAGCCATCAAGCCTTGGGTTGATCTAACATGCACACCAGATGTCCAAGAGCTACTTCACTGAAAGCAAATACTGAGCATGGCTCTTAAGTAAAGTTTACATGAATGTTCGGTAAACATATCAAACATTACCTAAACTTGCAAATGCCATCTAAACACATTCAGCCGTATCAGTGGAGATGTTCATTTAGAGTTGTATACAGTTACATAATGGTGGTTATATAATGCCTGGGGGCGTCTGCATGTCTGCATGTCCTCACCGTGTGTGCAGGTTTACTCCGGGTACTCCGGTTTCCTCCCACAGTCCAAAGACATGCGTGTTTCAGAACATCAAACCAATTTAAATATTAGTCAAAGACAAGACAAGTAAACACAAAATGCAGTTTTTAAATGAAGGTGTTTATTATTAAGGGAGAAACAAATCCAAACCTACATGGCCCTGTGTGAAAAAGTGATTGCCCCCTAAACCTAATAACAGGCTGTTCCACCCTTAGCAGCAACAACAACTGCAACCAAGTGTTTGTGATAACTTGCAGTGACTTTTACAGCATTGTGGAGGAATTTTGGCCACTCATCTTTGCAGAATTGTTGTAATTCAGCCACATTGGAGAGTTTTCCAGCATGAACGACCTTTTTAAGGTCATGCCACAGCATCTCAGTAGGATTCAGGTCAGGACTTGACTAGGCCACTCCAAAGTCTTCATTTTGTTTTTCTTCAGCCATTCAGAGGTGGACTTGCTGGTGTGTTTTGGATCATTGTCCTGCTGCAGAACCCAAGTTCGTTTCAGCTTGAGGTCACCAACAGATGGCCGGACATTCTCCTTCAGGATTTTTTGGTAGACAGCAGAATTCATAGTTCCATTTATCACAGCAAGTCTTCCAGGTCCTGAAGCAGCAAAACAGCCCCAGCACCATCACACTCCCACCAACCATATTTTTACTGCTGCTATAATTGTTCTTTTTCCTTCCTGAAATGCTGGTTTGCTTTAACACCAGATCTAGAAAAATGGGACCACCATCCTTCCAAAAAGTTCAACTTTTGTCTCGTCAGTCCTCAGAATGTTTTTCCCCAAAAGTCTTGGGATCATCGATATGATTTTCTGGAAAACTGAGACAGCTTAATGTTTCTTTTTTTGCTCAGCAGTGGTTTTTCTCTTGGAACTCTGCCATGCAGCCATTTTTTGCCCAGCCTCTTCTTATGGTGGAGCAATGACACTGACCTTAACGGAGCCAAGTGACACCTGCAGTTTTCTTTGGATGTTGTTGTTGGTCTTTTGTGACCTCGTGGATGAGTCGTTGCTGCGCTCTGGGGTAAATTTTGGTCGGGTCGGCCACTCCTGGGAATGTTCACCAACTGTTCCATGTCTTCTCCATTTGTGGATAATGGCTCTCACTGTGGTTCGCTGGAGTCCCAAAGCTTTAGAAATGGCTTTATAACCCTTTCCAGACTGATAGAGCTCAATTACTTTCTTTCTCAATTGTTCCTGAATTTCTTTGGATCTCGGCATGATGTGTAGCTTTTAAGGATCTTTTGGTGTACTTCACTTTGTCAGGCAGGTCCTATTTAAGTGATGTCCTGAATGAGAACAGGTGTGGCAATAATCAGGCCTGGGTGTGGCTAGAGACAGTGAACTCAGGTGTGATAAACCATAGTTATCTTTTAATAAGGGGGACAATCACTTTTTCACACAGGGACATGTAGGTTTGGATTTGTTTCTCCCTTAATAATAAACACCTCCATTTAAAAACTGCATTTTGTGTTTACTTGTGTTGTCTTTGACTAATACTTAAATTGGTTTGACGTTCCGAAACACTTTATTCTGACAAACATGCAAAAAAAATAGGAAATCAGGAAGGTGCAAACACTTTTTTTTTTTTGAAAAAACGAAATAGCCAAAATATGTGCTTTAGGTCACTGAGGTTATGGGGTTAGGGTAAGATGTAACATTAACTACCTACTGTAATCATTATGTCAATGAAAAATCCTTACAAGTATAGCGACACAATTGTGTGTGTGTGTGTGTGTGTGTGTGTGTGTGTGTGTAATGGTTACCGGTTTGATAACACTGTCTGTGCGGTTGGGCAAGCCAGCAATGTAAACTTTGGTATCCAGTAAGCTGTTGGCAGTTGTGAAGAGGTTGTCCGGACTACTTATACTCATCACCGCCTCCTTGCTGATCTTCACACTGATGCTGCCCTCTAGCTCCTCCACTGAGATCTGTGCTCAGACAAATTCCATCAAGATTTTATTTAGTCAAGCAATGCAAGCTGGCAATAGATGTCTGGTGTAAGAGCCATGTCAGTGTGTGACAAATACTGACATGCCGGAGTCTTTTCCAAACATCTAACAAGAAAATGTATTAAGTTATTAATTAAGTTATTCATCTAAATGATGTTAGCTTTTTCGTTAATGCAAATTGTTCATTCATGATGATAGTACTTATCTTCAACACATTATCAATACGTTCAATTACAAAGCTAAACTCAGGTACTTTAAGCACTTTGTGTTATTTATTTCAGTAGGGTCTGCTCACTGCCACATTGTACACCAGAAAACATAAGCTCTGGTCCTATGCTCTCATTCCATGGAACAAGATTTAAGCCACTTAACCTGAATCATAAATATGTTAGAGACCGTGACTAACGGCACTATGATGCTAAGGGGTGGCATAGTACCACAGTGGATTGTGCTGTCACAGCTCCAGAGACCCGGGTTTAAGTCCCGGCCTGGCTGCGGTCTATGGGATTGCTTCAAGTTTCCACCCACATCCCAAAGACGTGCAAGTGATCAGTCTTTAAGGTGTCCCAGTATGAGTGTATGAGTGTGTGTTCTGTGTCTGTGCATGTGCCCAGACCCCACAACTCCAAATTGGAGTAACAATGTACAGAAACTGAACGTATGAATGGATTAAATGCTAGGATTAACCAAGTAAACCAAAGCAGCCAACCCCTTCCTATCTGGTGCAAACTCTGATTTTCAATAATGTTGTGATGAGCTTTTCTCTGAAGACAGAGATACAGTATTAACTGTAACCATATCGTTCTTAAAACTGTGAGCACTGTCTGTAATTACCTACATCACTACAACACTTTTTTATCGTTTTATAAAATATTTTATTTTATGTTAAACTTATTTGTTAAAGCATTTTGGAAATATACTGAACTAGTCTGTGCTTATTATTGATTTCATCCAAAATAATTAGATTTAAACTAGATTTTGTGAATACTAAAGTGAAATAGATTTAAATATTAAATATCAAATTTTTTAGCAAATACGGCTGTTGATTAGCTGTTAATTTTAATAATATTTATTTTGCTAGGTGACAATGTAATCGCTTTGATTGTGTTATATCCATTCCTCAGAAGAGGTGAAGCGTTCAGTTTTGTTTTCCTAAAAATGACACTGAAAACTGTGTAAAGCCAGACAAAAGTTTAGGCAGAACTCAAATCGGACTAACCACTTTCACTTCAAGTCACACACATTCCTAACAGTGGGGCAAAAAAGTATTTTAGTCAGACCTGGTTTGTGCAAGTTCTCCAATTAAGAAAGAGAGAGAGGTCTGTAATTTCATCATAGCTACACTTCAACTATGAGAGACAAAATTAGAGAAAAAAAAAAACCAGAAATCCCATTGTAGGATTTTTAAAGAATTTAAATTGTAAATCAGTGGTAAATAAGTATTTGGGGTCACCCACAAACAATCAAGTCAAGTTCAGAATTTATTTATATAGCGTTCTTCATGGGAGCATTGTCTCAAAGCAACTTTAACAAGTTTAGATTATCTCCAATAACTACTGTCCAAATCCCAAATTGAGCAAGCCTAGGGCGAACAGTGGCAAGGAAAACTCCTGTTCTAGGAAGAAACCTTGGGAGGACCAAGGACTCAAAAGGGACCCAAACCTCCTTGGGCGGCGTAGATGATAATCTAAAAGCGAAAACTACAGTCCATGGGTCATGGTCTAATAAAATTTGATTATGCCACATTGGACCTTAAGTGGCCCGGGTATGATGGGTCTGGAGCTGATGACGGAAGCAGCTTATTGTAGCTTCCATCAATGAACATCATGTTTGGTGGGGCCGGAACACATCTTCTACAAGCAGCCAGATTTCTGGCTCTCACAGACCTGTAACCAACTTTCTTTAAGAAGTCTTCTGTCCTCCACTTGTTAACCTGTATTAATGCAACCTGTTTGAAACCCTCGTTATCTGTATAAAAGACACCTGTCCACACCTCAAACAGTCAGAACTCCAACTCAACCATGGCCAAGACCAAAGATCTGTTGAAGGACACCAGGAAGAAAATTGCAGACCTGCACCAGGCTGGGAAGAGTGAATCTACAATAGGCAAGCAGGTTGGGTGAATAATCCAACTGTGGGACGCATTGTAAGAAAATGGAAGGACATGACAGACCACTGGCTAATCTCCCTCGATCTGGGGCTTCCACACAAGAGCTCATCCGTGGCCTAGCCAGTCTCCAGACTCACCCCATAGAAATTTTTGTGGATGGAGTTGACAGTCCGTGTTGCCCCCAAACATCACTTGCTCTAGAGGTCTGCAATGGAGGAATGGGCCCCAAATAACAGCTACAGTTTGTGCCAACCTGCGACGACTGTACAGGAAACGTTTTGACTACTGTCTTGGCACCCAAGTTGACTAAATGAAATATAGCACCATAGAGAGTGGGGGTGTAACATTGGTAAAGCCGCGATGATATCTGGTGACCTCTGTCATTGCCAACAAAGGTTATGTTACAAAGTATTGAATTGTACCAAATTTATTGACCAAATACTTATTTTCCACCATGATTTACAATTAAATTCTTTAAAAATCCTACAATGTGATTTCCTGGATTTATTTTCTCATTATGTCTCTCATAGTTGAAGTGTAGCTATGATGAAAATTACAGACCTCTCTCATCTTTCTAAGTAGGAGAATTTGCACAATCAGAGGCTGACTAAATACTTTTTTGCCCCACTGTAATGTGGACTAGGCTGGGTGGTGTCAGATTTACAACCGATACCTAATTGCGACTTATGATTTGTGCAGCTCTTATATAGTGAAGCTGAAAAATTGTGCAAGCACAACAAATCTTGTGCAAAACAAATGTAATAAACAAAACAGTTTTGATTAGCGGCAGTGGCAAATGTATGAGATTGCTAGTGAGATGCTTCTATTTTGCATTGTTCGCTTAATTCCTTAAAATATATTTCCAAATAATTTGAGGGCAAAGTTTGAATCTTTGAAATCATTAAAATTCATAAATTTGATAATAAATTAATATAAATTTCAGAACTGATGGGTATTTATTGTTTATTGAATTAGTACTTGGTGTGTTTTTTAAGTCGTCCAGCACTACTCCAGAGAACTATCCAAAAAAACACACAAGTACATGAGTGTTAAGTATAGTGGTGCTTGAAAGTTTGTGAACCCTGTAAAATTTACATTATTGCTGCATAAATAGAAGCCAAAACATAAAGAACCAATTCTTACACAAAAAGTCCTGAAAGTAAATAAATACAACCCGATTAAACAAACTAGACAAAAAATATATACATAGTCATTTACTTATTGAGAAAAATTATCCTCATATAAAAGATATATGAGAAGCAAAATTACGTGAACCTTTGCTTTAAGTATCTTGCCGCAACCTCATTGTGAAGCAATAACTGCAACTAAATGTTTCTGGTAACTGTTGGTCAGTCCTGCACAACGATCTGGAGGGATATTAGCCCATTCCTCCATATAGAACAGCTTTAACTCTGGGAGGTTGGTGGGTTCCCTTACATGACCTCCTCACTTCAGGTCTTCCACAACAAACAGTAGATGTCAACCTGATTACAATAACCATGATTTGGTAGAAAAGCAGCATCCAGCAAAGGCTGAGTCTTTGATGAGCAGAGATGGCCAGAGGATCTAAGGTTTGTCAACAAATGCATTAAAAAATGACTGAAATGTTTAAAAACAATGTTCCTCAAAGAAAGATGGGAAGGGATTTACATATTTCTCCCTATACAGTGCATAACATCATTAAATAATTCAAGGACTCAGGAGGCCAAGTGTGCGAGCTTAAGCTGAACACCTGCGATCTTCAGTCCCTCAGATGGAACTGCATCAACCATCCAGACTATTATCAGCAACAAGCAAAAGCCAGGCTCTGTCATGGTATGGGATTGGGTCAGTGCCCTTGGTAAAGGTCAATTACACTTCTGTGATGGCAGCATTAATGCAGAAAAGTACACTGAGATTTTAGAGCAACATAAGGTGACATCTTTTCAAAGGGACCAAAAAAAAACCAGGCCAAATCAGAAAAAGCTAGAAAAAATTCTCTCATGCATTTGTTGATAAACTGCAGACCCTCTACCCATCTTTACTCCTCAAAGCCTCAGTCATTCATGGATACTGCATTAGTACCAAACCATGATTATAATCACCATTATTTAGTTTCTTTACCTCATCACTAGCCCTAAATTTCCCCTTTCCCAACTTTTTTTGGAATGTGTTGCAGTCCTGAAATGCAGGAATGGATGTTTATTAACAAATGAAACAACATTGACCAGAAAAAACATGAAATAGCTTGGGTTCGTACTGTCTGGCTGCATAATGCAAAACCACATGCTGCACACATTACAAAGGCATGGCTATTGGAGATGAGGGTGCAGGTAATGGACTGGCCCCAATGGGTGTTCAGGTGCCTGACCCAGTCAGAAATGACCGCTTGGACTCAAAGCGCTGCCCCCTCCAGTGGTGGGCTAGTGTATCAGACCACTGCATCAACCGAGCGCAATTTATTTATCCTATAGAGTTACCTCCTGCATGTTGTATGTGAAGTGTAAACCAAGTGTCAGGCCCAGTGAATGCTGATGTACAGAATATGAACACTCACCACATGCCACTGGCCATCATTGATGGCTTTGCCTCCACTGGTGACTTTGAAAGTGTGTGGGTTCTTGAACTGGACCTCTATGCGGCCATTTCTCAGACCCAGCATAAACCAGGAGTCCTGTAACGATTCAGCATACAGCACCACACCCTCAGGATCAAAAGTTCGGAGATCAAACTCTGCAGCAAACCTGCGTAGAACAGAACAAATCATACATAAAATCTTGAGCATAGGATGCATCACACAATGCTACTGGAAAGATTACTTGCAGCATTAAGCAAGCACCATTATTCTGACAGACATTCAATTACAAGTCCAAGCTATTAACACTTAGGACCTTAGTTCAAGGGTACAACAGTGCTAGTCTTGGGATTGGAACCCCCTATGGTCAATAGTCCACCAAATCACCATTTTGCGCCACATCAGTGCACGAATGGACTTTAATTAGATATAACTGCACAAAACATTTTTGATGGAAAAAAAACCTCGTGCCCATGTTGTGTACAATGTGATGTAAAAAGTAATAAATCAGAGAGTAGCCGCGGCATCCTCAAATCAATGCTAGCTCACTGCTGCTGTTCCTTTGAGACCTTTATATTTCTGGATAGTGTAAAGAGCGTTGGAAGAAACAGCCACACTGAACAGACAGAGTGGCAGCTTTTCTACATGGCATGATTTGAAACATGTTTTGGAGCAATCTAAAACATCAATCACTTTGTGCTCTCAGGAAGTCGGAAGCGCAGGTAGATCATGGGCAGGCCTGAAAACTGCTCTCCCAGGTACGAGCATATCCCGTTCTTGGTGGTCGAGAGTGGCACCCACATAGGAATTTTCCACACATTTCATGGCCTGTTGCGCTGCCCAGATGCCAGCCCAGTACGCCCATCACAGTGGAATGAATAGCTGCCCATCGGTTCACGGCACTCACGGGCGCATAGTTCGCGTGCATCGTCCATATTGCTCAAAAACACAGGAAATTACACATACTGTCATAAACAGCGTGCTCAACATATTATAGTTACAAAAGGTAGAATAGAAAAGCTGTGTTTTTTAAAACATTATTTTGTATTTTGAATAGTAAAATGCTTGTTCCTGCAGGTAAGTGGTGCTGCAGCGATTCACCAGCCAAGCCGGGAGACACGGTTTGAATCCCAGTAATTCCTTCAGTCAGGCAGGACACACATACATGATTGCCCACCACCTGAGGAAGGAGAGGCGGCAGAGGGGAGGCACCCCTTAAAAGCTTGAAACAGCAACCCCTTATTGGGGCATGGATGGGAATGGTGTCTTTGTCCCGAATAGTAACACACGTGCCCATGCCACCAAGGAAATTCCGGCAAGACAGGCTCTGGCACTCCTGAAAATTGTCTTCATATGAATCATTTAAATTTACATTTAAAGCATTTAGCAGGACGACCTTATAATCAAGCAATTGTGGGTTAAGGGTCTGGCTCAGGACCCAACAGTGGAGCTTGGCAGAGGTGGGGGGGAAATTTGGAACCCTCGACCTTCTGGTCCAGAGTCCAGTACCTTAACCACTAGACTACCACAGTCCCATATATCTATCATCATGGAGGGTGAAGGTTGTGTTGCATTAACTGACAGGGGAACTAGGTATGCCACTTGTCCCCCTCAGACAGCAGGTCCATTATGGACAAGCACAAAGCCACTACACACACACCTTCTTACACATTTTCATGCTTTCTGTACTCCACACACCCTTTACAAATTTGTTAACGGAATCTGGTGTATATAAAGAAAATTGTTAGTAGAATCTGTTGTATTGGAAATAGTCATGAGTAGTCTTACATTTATGTCACTTAGCAGACACCCTTATCCAGAGCGACTTACAGTTGATACAGTCTTACAATCCAAGCAATTGTGGGTTAAGGGTCTTGCTCAAGGACCCAACAGTGGCAGCTTGGCAGAGGTGGGATTTGAACCCTGGACCCTCGGATTCATAGTTCAGTACCCTAACCGCTAAGCCACCACACCCTTAACCCACTGGACTGCAGCACATAGAAGTAAGAGAGAGTAAGAAGGAGTGATCTCTTACCGAGACACATGCGGGAGGTAAGGTTGTAATTGTATCCCGTGGGGCACTGGCACTTGTACGTGCCTGGCATGTTGACACATCTGGCCGGCTCCTCACATATGTTGGGGTAAAGCCTACATTCATTAATGTCTGGAGAGGAGACACAGTTAAAACATCTTTCATAGGAGTTTCAGCATTGTTTCAACACGTTGCCAACTGCAACTCACAGAACAGATTGCAAACTTTGGCTGCAAACACTGCTTCACAAACTCACAGTGAGGCCTGTCCACTTGTTCTCACACAAATACACATTACTGCTTTCAGTCTTGTACTTGGGTGTTAAACCAGCAACATTACTGTCAAACAAAAACATGTCTGTTTATTGTAGGGGTGACGGGGTGGCTGGTTATACGGAGGTCACTGTCATGCAAACAATGTTATGCAATACAGATCAGTCCCGTTTTCAACTGACTCTGCAACCTCTGGAAAGCAAACATCCACATAATACGTCTGCATGTGTGGTGGTTCGAATGGGGGTGGGGTGAAGGGGTCATCACCCCCGTGTGAGTGATTGTGTAGTCACACAGCTTGGTTGGAGTTGTGTTTTGTTGTTACAAGAAAAAATACCAGCATTCCCGGAAAAACTGTTGGGACCGAGACCCAGCTGGCTGAGAGCACAGAACAAGAGGGAATTCAACTGAATCCAAAACAGGCCCTGAACCAGAGCTAGTGCAAAAGTGTTTTTCAGTGACTTCATGGCACTTTAAAATGGGCACAGAATATATGTTTATGCTCACAACAATTGCTAAAGTAATCATTTTCCAAAGATTTAATGGAATAAGATTTATAGAGAATGATCTTGTATTTATTCAGGAACATAAAAAAAGCTCATTAAAACATTTGCCAACAAAAACCGAACTATCTTCACAATTATTGGCACTCCCACATGTTTAGTCGATGGTGGACAATACCATGGGAGTGGTGGGAAATATAACAGCTCGTCTTTGGACCCACCCTTAGACTTTCAATGAAGTACTTCGGGAACTGGACTAATGACCACAATTAAAACGCTTGTTTCGGCAGTCATTGAACCATTTCTGTTTGAGTTTGGACAACATTGTTTTAATCCATCTTCCTAGGAAAACTACACAACCAGTTTGTAAATTTCTTAATCAGAGGTGGACACACAACAAATCACATATCTCATGGACGGCTCACGTCCAACAGTGGGGATTTAGGTTATTTTCTCTTTAACTACCTTTGATTTTATGCCAAAACCATATTGTCATCAAAAAATAATACATTTCTGCCTCAAAATCGAATCCGCTCCAGTCAGAACTTCAAGTTGTGTCTAACAAACTAGTTTACCGTATTTTTCGGACCATTAAGGCGACAACTTAAAAATCCTTTACTTTTCTCAAAAAACGACAGTTGACGCATTTAAAATGCGGGTTTGTTGCGGTCTAATGTATGAATCAATTCTGTTGTGCTTTCTGACCTAGAAACCGATTGTAGATGGTTACCGGCGCTATAAAATCTGATCCAAAATGTTCTAGCACGGTCTTTGGTAGGTACGCCGCTTTAAGGCAAACGTAGTGCGCAGCATAGCGGCGAGGTAATACGGTATGTGCTTCAGCATTAGGGTACAGTTGCATTCATTCATCATTTTGAAGCGGATTTAAACACAACGCTATCAGTCACGCAGTACAACATGGACATAGAGCAGCTGCGAGAGAATTCAACATTAACGAATCAATGGTACGGAAGTGGAGGAAGCAAGACGACGCCCTGCGCCAGGTAAAGAAGATTAAACTAAGTTTCCGACGGAACTTAAGAGTTTTGTTTCATTTCATGCGTCTTATAACCCGGTGCGCTTTATGTATGAAAATATACCCGTTAGCAGCCGATTGTTGATATTGCGTCTTGTAACCCAGTGCGCTTTATAGCCCGGAAAATACGGTAGATAAAAGAAAATACTTTTCTGGCACACCTTCCAAACAGTTCATTATTGTGTATGTGGTGTCAAAATACAGATTTAGTTACTTGGTGACCAGCAAATCTCCAGCCTCAATGTGTAAAAGTGACAGACCTTGGTGTGATTACTGATCCTAGTCTCTCAGCTCACATAAATAACAATAGCAGGACAGCACATTTCCACCGCAGAAACATTGCTAAACTAATAAATATACTGTCATTTTCTGATGCAGAAAAACTGGTTCATGCTTTTAATGGCTCCAAATTATTGTTACACATTGCTTTCTGGATGTTCCAGTAAGTGCTTAAATATGCTTCAGTTGTCCAAAATACTTGTGTTCTCACTACAAGTAGAAAGCCTGACCATATCACCCCTGTTGTATCCTCTCTTCACTGGCTGCCAGTTCAATTTTGCATAAATGAATGCTACTCAAATATAAAGCCGTAAGTAGTACCTGACTGAACTTCTAGTCCATTGTGATCCACCACATTCACTTTGAACAGAGGAGTGCAAATGTATTATAGTGGACAACAAAGAATTTGCTTTCTAAACATATTTGGGAATATTTTTTACATTTTGGGCTGTTGATCATGAAAATCACCTTAAAAGTTCCTTAAAAATTTCCATTTTGTAAATATAACCAATTTTTGTGAGTTCGCGTCATAACTTAATTCTACTAGTATACTGCGTGCTAAGCAAACCATTTGACCCGTCCAATGCAGCATTTCAGCCTCTTCAATGCTGGAACAGCTGGGACACATTCTGTTACATCTGTGGTTAGTATACACTTAAAGTCCAATGACACACCAGGACTGTACTTTTTAAGTGCTCTACTTTGGATGTAAAATTGGAGAGCTTCGCCCCGAGGTACTCACGTCAATCACATGATGGACTGTTACTTTTGTCTTACCAATATCTGGCCTCTGTATTAAAAACAAGAAATCTATTCAATACCCTAGTCTGCATTCACCGTGAGACCAGTACCACATGATCAGACACAGAGCCTAGATGAAGCAGATAAAGATGACTCAATGCATGAACCAGATGTGGAAAATGATATCGATCCACATGTTGAACCCTTTATGTCTAGGTATCATCATCTGATAACACAACCAGGATTAAGTACTGTTGTTCTTTTGTGAATTTGAGTTACTTATATCCCAGGAGCCAGAGTGCCAAACATTATAGGGAGCCTTAGAGAGCTCCATAGCCGTCGATTCTCTAGGATAGTCGTTCACGTAGGGGCTAAAGATATACAGTCAGAGGGGATTAAGGCTAATTTTTTTAGAGGAGTTGTGAAAGCGATGACCAATGCAGTAGTGTGCACCTTATCCCGATGCAGTGAGATAAATAAGCCTATAGCAGCTTATGGTAACTGAACTGCTGGCTGTCCAAGGCTAACCTTTGAGGATAAGACTAGCCTTTTAGGACAGAATGGTACCCATTCTACTCGGGAAGGTGCTGCTCTCATCTCCTGCAATATTGCCCATAATCTTATGGCAGGGTTAGTTAGGGGCTACACCGGGGCCAGGCAGCAGACAAACAGGCATAACCAACTGCTTATAGCCATGCACTGTCACCCAGAACTCATACTATTAAAACTGTGTTATCCACATCAGCCATAAATGTAAACACACTCAAAAAATCTGTGTTAATAATCTCATTAGTGTAAAGACAGATAAAAATAACAACCTTAAAATAAAACTAGGATTACTTAACATTAGATCACTTATAAACAAAGCAGTGATTGTAAATTAAAAGATTACTGACAAGTGCTTACACGCACTCCATCTTACTGAAACTTGGACTAGATCAGATGAGTATTTAGCCTTAAATGAAGCCTCCCTTACTGGATATGTTCAAAACCCTTGTCATAATGGTCGTGACAGGAGGAGTAATCACAATTTTTGACATCTAGGCGTTACTGCTAAATCCCATTACAAGGCTAATTTGTTTGAAATACTGATTCTTAATGTGACTGATCCATCGTCAAATTCACACTTTGTAGCTTATCACTATTTACTGCCCTTATTCAAAGTTTCTTAAGAAACTTTCTTTCCTGCTTAGTATTTT